>CAUYRH010077791.1:0-114810 GCA_963574655.1 Perodicticus potto
GGACTAACAGTGAGCTAAATTTCATGTCTTTAATCCCATTTCTTTTTTTTTTGAGACAGAGCCTCAAGCTGTCACCCTGGATAGAGTGCTGTGGCATCACAGCTCACAGCAAACTCCAATTCCTGGACTCAAGCGAGTCTCTTGCCTCCGCCTCCCAAGTAGCTGGGACTACAGGCGCCCGCCACAATGCCCGGCCATTTTTTGGTTGCAGCCGTCATTGTTGTTTGGCGGGCCCGGGCTGGATTCCAACCCGCCAGCTCAGGTGTACGTGGCTGGCGCCTTAGCCCGTTGAGCCACAGGCGCCGAGCCTAATCCCATTTCTTATGCTTTAAGAGCCAACTCATTTTTAATGGGAAAGGGTGCTAAATAGCTAAGTGCTGACTCTATGAAACCTGACAGTAGTCAAGGATTCCCCAATCCCCATACGAAAATAGCTACTTCTTTCCCTAGCCATTTCAACATAATAAACAAGTCATGTTCTTTAAAACATACCATGATATTAAAAAATTTAAGTAATTACCTTCATAGACTTTGATTGTAACAGTTGGTTGATTATCAGAAGCTGTAGAAAAAATTTGAGACTTCTTGGTAGGCACCACAGTGTTCCTTGGAATCAGTTTGGTCATGACACCTCCGACAGTTTCAATACCAAGTGTAAGGGGACATACATCAAGCAATACCAGATCACCTGCAAGGATAAACTTATCAAGTTAACTTCTAATTTCTCCACACAAATTATCTTTTCCACCTCACTATTTGGTTAGGTTTTAAGCACAAACATTTTAGAGTGAATTAGTATTTTTTTTTTTTTTTGTGCTTTTTGGCAGGGTCTGGGTTTGAACCCGCCACCTCCAGCACATGGGGCCGGCACCCTACTCCTTTGAGCCACAGGCACCGTCCAGTGAATAAGGATCTTAAGACTGCCCCAGGTCTTGTCTTCACTATACCCTTTACTAGTAATGTGACCTTTTCCAAAGCAACAGCAATGACAGACATTTTATCAAGCTATTGACACATTGTGAAAAATGCTGTGATGACCCACCTGTATCCTGATCACCAGAAAGCACACCAGCCTGGACAGCAGCACCATAAGCTACAGCCTCATCTGGGTTTATGCCACGGGATGGCTCCTTGCCATTAAAGAACTCTTTAACCAGTTGTTGAATCTTTGGAATTCTAGTAGAGCCACCAACAAGAACAATTTCATCAATATCTGACTTCTTTAAATCAGAATCCTCCAACACTTTCTGGACAGGCTTCATGGTAGACCGGAACAGATCCTAGGAGTAAGAGACATGGTTACAATGTGAAATCTGTTAAATCTAAATATGGTCTAAATATCTAAATAAGACCCTCTAAATTCAGAGAGTCTAATGAGATCTTATAAGCAAAGAAAAAAGAAGGAACATACCATGTTTAGCTCTTCAAATTTGGCCCGAGTTAGGGTCTCAGAAAAGTCTTCTCCTTCATAGAAGGACTCAATTTCGATTCTTGCTTGATGTTGAGAAGACAGGGCCCGTTTGGCCTTTTCTACCTCACGTCGAAGTTTCTGCACAGCTCTGTTGTCCTTCCTAACATCTTTGCCAGTCTTCTTTTTGTACAGCTTGATGAAGTGCTCCATAACACGCTGGTCGAAGTCTTCTCCACCCAGATGAGTATCTCCATTAGTGGCCACGACTTCGAAGACACCATTGTCAATGGTGAGAAGAGACACATCAAAGGTTCCACCACCCAGGTCAAACACCAGGATGTTTTTTTCTCCCTCCCTCTTATCGAGGCCATAAGCAATAGCAGCTGCTGTACTGTTAAGAGAATAAAAAAGGAAAAAGTTTTGTCAACAGCTCACATCTCCCATATTTGGCAAACATGCTACATCCTTAGATTTCACACTTACGGTTCATTGATGATCCTCATAACATTCAGTCCAGCAATAGTTCCAGCATCTTTGGTTGCTTGACGTTGGGCATCATTGAAATAGGCTGGTACAGTAACAACTGCATGGGTAACCTAAAAGGACAACAAAAGTACATTGTCACAAAGTTTAACCATTATTTAAATTACTATCAAACCACTACTTTAGTTTTTAAGGCAGTATATTGATGAGTGTGGTATGTAATTTTATACCCAGGAAATTGCAAAAAAAGTGCTAACACACAAAAATTGTCTAGTATTGTTTGGTATCCAGTAAAGCACTAAACAAACCTGACAAACATGGATGTAGTTCAAATAAAAAAATTTAAAATCACGAAGGCATCTAGACATAACAACCAAGCATACATAATAATGTTTAAAAAAAAAAAAAAAGTAAATAAAGAACATCACTCTATTTACCTTCTTTCCCAGATAAGCCTCAGCAGTTTCTTTCATCTTGGTGAGAACCATAGCAGAAATTTCTTCAGGAGCAAATGTCTTTGTCTGCCCACCTCCAATATCAACTTGAATGTATGGTTTAGTTTTCTTTTCAACCACCTAATGTAAAGAGAAATTTTCAGACAAAGATACAATGACATCGCAAACTTTTAAAAGACCCACTTCTGTCATGTTTTGCTTTATTTTAATCCCTTGGTCCTATACCTTGACTTGAAATACTTGTAGAGTATAGACAAACTTTTTCAGTTTTAACTAGTCTTTTAATCCTAAACTTTCAATACTACTGTCTTAAGTTTTGTAACATGCTAAAATTATTAAATAAGATGTTACATACATAACGTCCAGATCCTTTTTTGTTGTGTTTTTCAGCAACTTAACTCCAAAAACTCCCACTACCATAGCCACCCATACGGATAAGAAAGCCAGGACCAACCTTGAAAGGCAAGAACTTTATGTCCTGCTGCACAGACGGATCGTTCCATGTGCGGCCAATGAGCCGTTTGGCGTCGAAGACCGTGTTCTCAGGGTTGGAGGTGAGCTGGTTCTTGGCGGCATCGCCGATCAGACGCTCCCCTTCGGGAGTGAAGGCCACATAAGACGGCGTGATGCGGTTGCCCTGGTCGTTGGCAATGATCTCCACGCGGCCGTTCTTGAAAACCCCGACGCTGGCGGAAAAACCCACAGATCAGCGCCGCACTTTTCACGCCAGCCCAGGAGGCCACGCCCCATGCTCCCCCTTCCTCAAGGCCCACTCACCAGGAGTAGGTGGTCCCCAGATCGATGCCGACCACCGTGCCCACGTCCTCCTTCTTGTCCTCCTCCTCGGCCCGCGCTGCGCCGAGGAGCAGCAGCATCGCTGCCACCAAGGAGAGCTTCATCTTGCCGGCGAGTCGGTCACCAGGCAGGCAGGACGTCTCAGGCAATCCCGCCACAGGCCGAAGCACGGGAGCGCAGCTAGGTTACGGGTCTGAGGGCGACAGGGCTCCGGGGTCACGAAGAGCCAAGAACAAGGCGAAGGCAGGTCTGGGATCCGAGGCCGCGGCGCTCACCTCTCACGTTCGAGAAACACCTCAGTCAGTCGGATCTGTGCTGTCTTGGCCGGCGTCGACAGCGCCGTCGCCGACTCGCCTTATATACCCTCCCCCCAGCCCCGTCGTGGAGGCCGCCGATTGGTGAAGGTGCTGCTCGTTGGAGGCCGCTGATTGGTCCATGCCACCAAGCTGTCCGCCGCCGATTCGAAGCGGCATCCTCCGCACTGACGTCAGTGCTACGCCCCTCAGGGGGAACTGATTGGCTGCTGGTCGAACCAAACAACGACCAATGGGAGATAACATCCGCCCCATGGGCTGGTCCCACTGGTCCAGCAGCTGCCTATCCCTCGTGCGACCCCTTACCCCGAGGCCGTTTCCTCCGGTAACTGCTGAGGTCCCGCCTTCACGCTGGGCCCTGGGGGACCAGAACCGGTCAGCAGTGCCTGGCCCCTTGGGACGATGGGGTCCGAAGCTTTCGCTTTTCCCCGGCTGGTCCCTCCCAGGTCCCTCATCCTGAAGCGGGAAGCGGCTCTCCCTCCTTCCGGGTTCCATCTCTCCCAAGCAGACAGGTCTCAGCGTAGGTGCTCTGATCTCTTCAGAATGCATTTCTCTGCCTTTCCCAGCCACTCGTACTAGCGTGTCCGAGCCTCAGGGCCCTTTCTTGCTCACCGCCCGGCGGCCCTTGAGCTGGGCCCTGGGCTGGGCTCGGTTCTGTGAGTCGTGGCCTCTGGTAGCCAGTTACGTTGCCCCGCACCCCTGCCCAGCCATCTATATCAGGCTTCTCCACACTGCCCTTGCCCTCTTCACTGTGGCAACCCTGTCCTGAAGAGATTACTAATGCCAATACTCCTACCCTGGGATACAGACTTTTTCTAGCTGGCTGCCCCTTTGCCCACGTTTTCCTGCTCTGGCGCAGAGAAACTGTCATTTGCAAGGCCTTCCTCGCCCGTTATTCTTGATAATCTTTCTCTCCTAACTCCTGGAAAAGGTATGATGTACCAAACACATTTTGATAGACAGAAATTGTCCTGATAAAACGCCTTACTCGTGCGTACAGCCTGTTTCAAAAAATAATAGAGATGATTTACTTACTTAATATGCACTACTAAGTAGTGTTCTTTGTATTTTCTGTGTGTGTTTCAGTCCTTAACAGTTCAATACTTGGAAGGCATTTCTCCTTTTCCACATGAGAACATTGATTGAGACTGAAAAAGATTAAATAGACGAGTCACATACCTGGCCAATGATGGAGTTACAAGTGATAACCAGGTCGACACTCCATAGCCAATGCTCTTAACTTAAAAATTATTTCAGGGCGGCGCCTATGGCTCAGTGAGTAGAGCGCGGACCCCATATACCGAGGGTGGTGGGTTCAAACCCGACCCTGGCCAAAGTGCACCAAAAAAAAAACAGCCGGGCATTGTGGCGGGCGCCCGTAGTCCCAGCTACTTGGGAGGCTAAGGCCAAGAGAATCGCCTAAGCCCAAGAGCTGGAGGTTGCTGTGAGCTGTGACGCCACAGGACTCTACCGAGGGCGACAAAGTGAGACTCTGTCTCTAAAAAAAGAAAGAAAAAAGAAAAATTATTTCAGATGTTTTTGGAGAACCTACTATGGCTAGACCAAACCTCTGATACAAAATATTTTGAGATTCAGAGATATACTGTGTTGAAATACCACTGAAACATCTTAATGCAAGTTCACTAAGTTGTTGAGCCTGTGAGTCAGTACTCAAGAATTTCTCTTTTAGTGATCCTCAAAGGTTATACTGGTGACTCAGAAATGACTCGATTCTTACTCTCCGTTCTTACGATAGAAGTTGCATCATACATCTATTTCAGCAGGGCTTGTAATACTGCTGCAACATTGACCCTTCATTGGATGGCATCAGTCCAGTATCAAAGGAGAAATCAGGGCTCAGCACCTACAGTGGTTATAGCACCAGCTGCATGCACTGAGGGTGGCAGGTTTGAACCCAGCCCAGGCCTGCTAAAACAACAATGACAACTGCAACAAAAAAATAGCTAGGCATTGTGGTGGGCAGTAGTCCCAGCTACTCTGGAGGCTGCGGCAAGAGAATCGCTTAAGCTAAGGAGTTTGAGATTGCTGTGAGCTGTGACGCAACCGCACTCTACTGAGGGTGACATACTAAGACTCTTGTCTCAAAAAAAAAAAAAGCAAACTTTCAGTATATATCACAGTACATTTTCATTAAAAGCTCTCTGCTAGGCACAGTGGCTAACACCTGCAATCCAGCACTTTTGAGAGGCTGGGATCACATGAACCCAGAAGTTCAAGACCAGCCTGAGCAACATACCTAGACCCCGTCTCTTCAAAAAAAATACAAAAATGGGTTGGGCACATTGACTCATGCCTTGAGCTCAGGAGTCCCAGACCAGGCTGCGCAAGAATGAGACCCAGTCCCTACTTAAAAAAAAAAAAAAAAAAACTAGCTGTGTGGGCGGCACCTGTGGCTCAATCGGTAAGGCACTGGCCCCATATACTGAGGGTGGTGGGTTCAAACCCAGCCCTGGCCGAACTGCAACAACAACAGCAAATAAAAAAATAGCCTGGCATTGTGGTGGGTGCCTGTGGTCCCAGCTACTTGGGAGGCTGAGGCAAGAGAATCGCCCAAGCCCAGGAGTTGGAGATTGCTGTGAGCTGCGTGATGCCACGGCACTCTACCGAGGGGCAACAAAGTGAAACTCGATATCTCTACAAACAAACAAACAAAAACTAGCTGTGTGTCAGCGGTGGGCAACGGAGGAAGACACTGTCTCAAAAAAAAAAAAGAAAAAAAAAAGAGCTGTGTATGGTGGTACACACCTGTATGTAGTAGCTAAGACTGGAAGCTGAGGCTGGAGGATTGCTAGAGCCCAGCATTCTGAGGTTGCAATGAGCTATGATAACACTAGTGGACTCTAGCCAGGCAAAAGAGGAAGACCCTCTCTCAAGAAAAAAAAAAAAAAGGCTTGACGTCCCTAGCACAGTGGTTATGATGCCAGCCACATACACTGAGGCTGGTGGGTTCAAGCCTGGCCCAGGTCAGCTAACCAACAATGACATCTGCAACAAGAAAATAGCTGGGCTTTGTGGCAGACACCTGTAGTCACAGCTACTGGGGAGGCTGAGGTTAGAGAATTGCTTGAGCACAAGAGTTTGAGGTTGTTGTGAGATGTGACAGCACCGCACTCTGAAGGTGACATAGTGAGACTCTGTCTCAAAAAAAAAAACAACAAAAAAAGCTCTTGGGCAGCACCTGTGGCTCAGTGAGTAGGGCACCAGCCCCATATACCGAGGGCGGCTGGTTCAAACCCAGCCCCAGCCAAACTGCAACAAAAAATAGCTGGGTGTTGTGGCAGGCTCCTGTGGTCCCAGCTACTTGGGAGGCTGAGGCAAGAGAATCGCCTAAGCCCAAGAGGTGGAGGTTGCTGTGAGCTGTGACACCATGGCGCTCTACCCAGGGTGACAAAGTGATACTCTGTCTCTAAAAAAAAAAAGAAAAAAAAAAAAGCTCTTGACTTCAGCCTCTCCCTTGAAGACCCTCTCTCAAAAAGAAAAAAAAAAAGCTCCCAACTTCAGCTTCTCCATAACTAATGGAGTAACTTTTTGCAAATCTCCTTTTTCTAACATTTAGAAAGTGATATCTAGCTAACTTCTGAAGGGAATTGCATGTATCGGTGGTTGTGCATTCATTTTAAGACCAAGTATCATATATATTGTATTTTATAGTATACTCCAAAGCACAGCCATTTATGGTTTGAATAGGAAAGTCTGTGGACAAAACGAGTTTGCTGAACAATCAATGCTAAAAATAGTATCAGTGTTGAGGTATCATACTTAACTAAGTGCTAGACACTGTGTTAAACACTTACATACATCGTTGCTTCTAATATTGACGAAAGCATTTTTTTCTCCCTGTTTTAGAGCTAAAGAATTTGAAGCCCCAGAGGGTAGAAAAATTTCTCAAGAGGATTGAATTCTTTTTTTTTTTTTGAGACAGTCTCACTTTGTCGCCCTTGGTAGAGTGCTGTGACATCATAGTTCACAGCAACCTCAAACTCTTGGGCTTAACTGATTCTCTTGCCACAGCCTCCCAAATAGCTGGGACTATAGGAGCACGCCACAATGCCTGGCTATTTTTAGAGATCAGGGTCTTACTGTTGCTGAGGCTGGTGTCAAACTCCTGAGCTCAGGCAATCCACCCACCTCAGCCTCTCAGAGTGGTAGGATTATAAGTATGAGCCACTGCACCTGAGCTAGAAGTTTGAATTTTTTTTTTTGAGACAGAGCCTCAAGCTGTCACTCTGGATAGAGTGCTGTGGCATCACAGCTCACAGCAACCTCCAATTCCTGGGCTCAAGCTAGTCTCTTGCCTCCGCCTCCCAAGTAACTGGGACTACATGCACTCGCCACAACGCCCGGCCATTTTTTGGTTGCAGCTGTCATTGTTGTTTGGCTGGCCCGGGCTGGATTCGAACCCGCCAGCTCAGGTGCACGTGGCTGGCGCCTTAGCCCATTGAGCCACAGGCGCCGAGCCTGGAAGTTTGATTTTTAACCTCTGTAGTCTAAGTTGTCATCCTAAGCTTCAAGTTTATTTATTTATTTATTTATTTTGTTTTGCAGTTTTTGGCCCACCGTGTCTTAACCCACCACCTCTGGCATATGGGGCTGGCGCCCTACTCCTTTGAGCCACAGGCACTGCCCTATTTTTAAATTCTGTTTCTTGGGCGGTGACTATGGCTCAAGGAGTAGGGCGCCTGCCTCATGTACCAGAAGTGGCAAGTTCAAACCTGGCCCAGGCCAAAAAAATGCAATAAAATAAAATAAATAAATTCTATTGTTTTAGAGACTGTGTCTCATTATATTACCCAATTCAGCCTCCTTGCCTTAGCCTTCCAAGCAAGGGGATTACACGCATGTGCCACCCCCTTGGCCACCATGTTTTGCTTTATTTTATTTTAGGATATAGGATAGTTACATAGTTTGCAAATATTTTAAGAGTGGATGATAGGAAAATGTAGATTTATATCCAGTAATTTAAATGAGCTTATTTCAGTTTTGCACCTATGAGTAAAAATGTATTTCTGATTCCCACCTGATCTCAGAAAGCTAAGCAGATTTAGGACTTATTAGGATTAGATGTCATTTAGAACCTAAGTCTTCCTTTTTTTTGAAACAAAATCTCAATTTGTCACCCTTGGTAGAATGCCACCGCATCATAGCTCACAGCAACCTCTAACTCTTGGGCTCAAGCGATTCTCTTGCCTCAGCCTCCCATGTAGCTGCACTACAGGTGCCAGCCACAATGCCTGGCTATTTTTAGAGGCAGAGTCTGGCTCTGGTTCAGGTTGGTCTGGAACTAGTGAGCTCAGGCAATCCACCCAGCCAACTCTTCCTTTTTTTTTTTGAGAAAGAGCCTCAAGCTGTCGCCCTGGGTTGAGTGCAGTGATTCTCCTGCCTCCGTCTCCCAAGTAGCTGGGATTACAGGCACCCACTATATTGCCCAGCTAGTTTTTGGTTGCAGTCATCATTGTTGTTTGGCAGGCCCAGGCTGAATTCAAACTCACCAGCTCAGGTGTATGTGGCTGGTGCCTTAGCTGCTTGAATCACAGGTGCCGAGCCCCAACTCTTCCTTTTTGAAAGCAAATTAAAAAAAATGCCCAGCTATTTTTTTTGTTGTTGTTGCAGTTGGGCCAGGGCTGAGTTTGAACCCTCCACCCTCGGTATATGGGGCTGGTACCCTACCCACTGAAACAACAGGCGCCGCCCTTAGTGCTGTTTTGGTTTTTTTTGCAGTTTTTGGCCAGGGCTGGGTTTGAACCCACCTCTGGCATATGGGGCCGGCGCCCTACTCCTTTGAGCTACAGGTGCCACCCTTTAATGCTGGTTTTTGATGAAGAAATATTTTAACAAAAGGAAAACATCAATTTTTTTTTTATAGTTGTGCTTTTTGTTTCTTATTTAAGAAATCTTTTCTTGGCTCAGTGCCCGTAGCTCAGTGGTTAAGGCACTGGCCACATACACGGGGGCTGGTGGGTTCGAACTTGACCTGGGCCTGCTAAATAATGACAACAACAACAAAAAAATAGCTGGGTGTTGTGGCAGGTGCCTGTAGTTCCAGCTACTTGGGAGGCTGAGGCAAGAAAATCGCTTGAGCCCAAGAGCTTTAGGTTGCTGTGAGCTGTAACACCGTGGCACTACTGAGGGTGACAAAGTGATACTATCTCAAAAAAAAAGAAAAGGGCGGCGCCTGTGGCTCAGTGAGTAGGGCACTGGCCCCATATACCAAGTGTGGCTGGTTCAAACCCGGCCCCAGCCAAACTGCTAAAAGGAAATGGCCGGGCATTGTGGTGGGCACCTGTGGTCTCAGCAACTCGGGAGGCTGAGGCAAGAGAATCGGCTGAGCCCAAGAGTTGGAGGTTGCTGTGAGCTGTGACACCACAGCACTCTACTGAGGGCAACAAAGTGAAACTCTGTCTCAAAAAAAAAAAAAGTTTAAAAAAGAAAAAGTTACAACTGAGGCTGGGTGAGGTGGCTCACACCTGTAATCCTAGTATTATAGGAGGCCAAGGTTTGTGGATTGCTTGAGCTCAGGAGTTTGAGACCACCCTGAGCCAGAGGGAGACACCTGTCTCTACTAAAAATAGAAAAACTAGCCAGGCATCATAGTGGGCACCATCGTCCCAGCTACTCAGGAGGCTGAGGCTAGAGAATTACTTGAGTCCAAGAGTTTGAGGTTGCTGTAAGCTATAATGATGCTTTGGCACTCTACTCAGGGTGACAGAGACTCTGTCTGAAAAAATTTTAAAAAGTTACAACTCACACTTGGGAGGCTGAGGAGGGTAGATTTCTTGAGCTCAGGAGTTCAAGACCAGCCTGACCAACAGTGAGATGCCATCTTTAAAAAATAGCTGGGTGCTGTGGTGGACACCTGTAATCCCAGCTACTTGGGAAGCTAAGGCAAGAGAATCATTTAAGCCCAGGAGTTGGAGGTTGCTGTGAGCTGTGACGCTATAGCACTCTACCGAGGGTGACAAAGTGAGACTGTTTCTCAAAAAAAAAGTTACAAATGAGACATATTTCCTTTCTTTTCTTTTTTTTTCTTGAGACAGAGCCTCAAGCTGTCACCTCGGATAGAGTGCTGTGGCATCACAGCTCACAGCAACCTTCAATTCCTGGGCTCAAGAGAGTCTCTTGCCTCCACCTCCCAAGAAGCTGGGACTACAGGCACCTGCCACAACGCCCAGCCATGTTTTGGTTGCAACCGTCATTATCGTTTGGCAGGCCCGGGCTGGATTCGAACCCGCCAGCTCAGGTGTATGTGGCAGGTGCCTTAGCCCATTGAGCCACAGGCGCTGAGCCAAATGAGACATATTTCATTGTAAAAGCTAGTTATGTGACCGGGCTCAGTGGCTCATGCCAGTAATCCTAACACTCTGGGAGGCCGTGGCAGGTGGACTGCCTGAGCTCGTAGGTTTGTGACCAGGCTAAGCCAGAGAGAGACCAGGTCTCTAAAAAAAAAAAAAACAACAGCCCTCCGGGAGAGGTGGCTGATGCCTGTGGTCCTAGCACTTTGGGAGGCCAAGGCGAGTGGATTACCTATCTCATGAGTTTGAGACCAACTTGAGCCACAGTGAGACTCTATCTAAAATTAGCTGATGTTGTAGTAGGCGCCTGTAGTTCCAGGTACTTGGGAGACTGAGGCAAAAGAATCGTTTGAGCCCAAGAGTTTGAGGTTTTTGTGAGCTGTGATGCCACAGCAGTCTACGGCAGACGACAAAGTGAGAGTCTGTCTCAAAAAAAAAAAAAGAAAAGAAAAGAAAAGGGGCAGCATCTGTGGCTCAAAGAAGTAGGGTGCCAACCCCAAATGCCAGACGTGGCGGGTCCAAACCTAGCCCTGGCCAAAAACTGCAAAAAACAAAAAAAGAAAGAAAAAAAAAGAAAGAGGCTCGGCACCTGTAGCTCAGTCGCTAGGGCACCAGTCACATACGCTGGAGCTGACCCAGCCTGGGCCTGCTAAACAACAATAACAACTACAACCAAAAAATAGCTGGGCATTGTGGTGGGCATCTGTAGTCCCAGCTGTTTGGGAGGCTGAGGCAAGAGAATCACTTAAGCCCAAGAGTTTGAGGTTACTGTGACTGTGACGCCACAGCACTCTACCAAGGCCGACATGGTGAAACTCTGTCTCAAAAAAAAAGAAAGAAAAAGAAAAAAGCTAGTTATGTGATAGCATATTTAAGAGCAAAGAAATCAAAACCATTTACCACGGCAAGTTTATTAAGGAATGTATGGAAAGCACAGCAGATATAATTTGCCCTGAAAAAAAAGGAGGATATTTCTAAAATCAGTTTGTCAGGCGGCGCCTGTGGCTCAGTGAGTAGGGCACCAGCCCCATATACCGAGGGTAGTGGATTCAAACCCCGCCCCTGCCAAACTGCAACAAAAAATAGCCGGGAGTTGTGGTGGGCACCTATAGTCCCAGCTACTCGGGAGGTCGAGGCAAGAGAATTGCCTAAGCCCAAGAGCTGAAGGTTGCTATGAGCTGTGATGCCACAACACTCTATCCAGGGTGACAGCTTGAGGCTCTGTCTCAAAAATAAATAACAATAAAAAATAAAATAAAATAAAATCAGTTTGACTTACTAGACCATAATCAGGCAAAGTGAAGACATAGGAAAATCTATAGGAAGTTGTTTGGAGAATGAAGCTGCTAATAATGTTTTATTTTTTGAGATAGTATCACTCTGTCACCCTGGGTAGAGTCTTAGTGAGACTCAGGTTGGTCTTTTCTTTTCTTTCTTTTTTAGACAGAGTCTTACTTTGTTGCCCTCGGTAGAGTGCTATGGTGTCATAGCTCACAGCAATCTCAAACTCCTGGGCTCAAGCGATTCTCTTGCCTCAGCCTCCTGAGTAGCTGGGACTACAGGTGCCCTCCACAAAGCCCGCTTTTTTTTTTTTTTTTGAGAGAGAGAGTCTCAAGCTGTTATCCTGAGTAGAGTGCCGTGGTGTCATAGCCCTAACAACCTCTAACACTTTGGCTCAAGTGATCCTCTTGCCTCAGTTTTTCTATTTTTAGTAGAGAGGGGGTCTCGATTTTGCTCAGGTTGGTCACGAACTTGTGAGCTCAAGCAATCCACCCACCTTGGCCTCCCAGAGTGCTAGGATTACAGGCGTGAGCCACTGCACCCAGCCTCAACTTGCCATCTTTTGATTTTTTTTTTTTAGAGACAGAGTCTCACACTGTCGCCCTCAGTAGAGTGCCATGGCGTCCCAGCTCACAGCAACCTCCAACTCTTAGGCTTTGGCGATTATCTTGCCTCAGCCTACGGAGTAGCTGGGACAACAAGTGCCTGCCATAATGCCCAGCTATTTTTGTTGTTGTTGTTGCAGTTTGGCCAGGGCAAGGCCTGAACCCACCACACTTGTTATACAGGGCCAGCACCCTACCCACTGAGCCACAGGCACTGCCCCAACTTGCCATTTTTTTATTAATTGTTTTTTTATTAAATCATAACTTTTGGCTCGGCGCCTGTGGCTCAGCGGGCTAAGGCGCCAGCCACGTACACCTGAGCTGGCAGGTTCGAATCCAGCCCAGGCCCGCCAAACAACGATGGCTGCAACCAAAAAAATGGCCGGCGCTCTGGTGGGCGCCTGCAGTCCCAGCTACTTGGGAGGCAGAGGCAGGAGACTCGCTTGAGCCCAGGAATTGGAGGTTGCTGTGAGCTGTGATGCCACAGCACTCTATCCAGGGTGACAGCTTGAGGCTCTGTCTCAAAAAAAAAACAAATAATCAAGACTTCTTGTTTAAGAATGAGCCACTTTTATAATTTATTTATGGTTATTTAACACGCATAATTTTTTTTTTTTTTTTTTTTTTGAGACAAGAGTCTCAGGCTAGAGTTGCCCAGACTAGAGTGCCATGGCATCACAGCAACCTCAGACTCTTGGGTTCAGGCCATTCTCCTGCCTCAGCCTCCCAAGTAGCTGGGATTACAGATGCCTGCCACAACACCCAGGTGATTTTTCTATTTTAGTAAAGATGGGGGTCTTGCTCTTGCTCAGGCTGGTCTCAAGTGATCCACTTGCCTCAGCCTCCCAGAGTGCCTCCCATGAGCCACCACGCCCAAACCCATCCATAGATTTTAAACAAAAGTAATTCTAAAATTATATAAATCTGTCCCATAAATTTTAATTAATTTTAAAGGACCGTTTTTTGAAGAAAGTCACTTATAACAATTGATTTCTTCAGTCAATTACTTTTTTTTTTTTTTTTTTTGTAGAGAAAGAGTCTCACTTTATCACCCTGGGTAGATTGCCGTGGCATCACACAGCTCACAGCAACCTCCAGCTCCTGGGCTTAGGTGGTTCTCTTGCCCCAGCCTCCCGAGTAGCTAGGACCACAGGCGCCTGCCACACACCAGCTATTTTTTATTTCACTTTGGCCAGGGCCGGGTTCAAACCTGCCACCTCCAGTATATGGGGCCTGCACTCTACTCACCGAGCCACAGGTGCCGCCCCAATTACTTATTTTTAATGATTTCTGATCTTTCATTATCTTTTTTTCACATTCAAACTTGTTTTGACTAAATAAATGAGGACTTATCAAAAACTACTTCTATAGAATAAATATGTGCTGATAATTTGCCGGAAAATAGAAGTAATAGAAGATACGCAGTTGAGTCTTTGGCCTCAACTTAAAATAAAGGTAAGTATCTCAGGCCTAATGTTCAGGCTGTTAATAAAAATGAAATGAAAAATTGTAACACAAGAATACCAATGGACAAAACAAGCAAATAAAGTATTTATCACATGGTTTCCTGCTTTTTCTTTTTTTGCCACCATACACACATTTTTAAAATTCCAGTGTTGCTAAATACACACTCCTCTCACATGGAGACATTTAAATAACTATGTAGTATGGGTAAAATAGAATAACCTTTAAGATTTCAGCCAGCTGGCACTGAAATGAACCTTCAAAATCATTGTTTTCCTTTTTCTGAAGGACTCCCTGAGGATTGCATTGAAAACAATTCTGTCTTGCTGTCTAACACAGTTCATGCATCAACTCTAACCTGTAGTGACACACAAGAATTCCTGTGGCGTGTTCCTCTGAATGATACACAACGTACATTCCAAAGACAACTTGATCAGTCGTGTTCTCCAGATAGAACATGAATGTTGAGATCTGGGCCTTATCAACTATATTCGCTTGACCAGATGAAATAGACGACGGCTCGTACTAAAACGACAACTCGGTCTTCCAAACATTTGCATCCAAAACTGACATTGACATTTACTTTGCCATATTGAATATTAGGTTTTAGAGAGAAAACTGCCAGCATGTTGTGACATTTAAATTATGCTACTCAAACCACTTGTTTTGATTTGCCTTATATTCTCGGCTTGATGTATTTTTGCTCATCATGTACGTTTAGCCATCTTTTTATCCTGGATTGTCTCACAGATTAGCCCACATTCTTCAGAAAAGTGACATTAAATTCTTTGTGTTACCTATAAAATAATTTTTAAACTATGTATGAATTTGAGCATGTAGAAGAAAAAAATCTAAAAATTTTCCTTAAAAGTTTAAACAGATGCAAAAATTCTGTTTCTCAGAATATTGAAAATGTTGCCATATCCATATAAAATTGTTATATCACTTTTAAAAGTGGAAACAATTAAGTCTAAATACCAAAGCGTTTTGTTAACTAACATCATTCATGTATATACCTCTTAATAAACTCTTCTTTACCTAGACAGGGTATTTACAATGTGCTTTTTCTTCTTAGTTTTCCTTATAAATTCTTTCTCATGATTTATTTAAAGGCTATCATAATATCATTTAAAATCCATTATCAATTACCCAGGCCCATAGAAATTTAAGGATAATCTTTTAAAATAGTAATTACCTTTGACTATAAACCACCACCAAGGGCTAAAACTTTTGCTTTTGATTATCATTAGAATTAGTGCACAGTTGATCAAAGCATCAGGAGTATATCTCAATTTTTGGTAATAGTAGTAATAATAAAACTACATTATTGAAATATTTATGGTAATATTAAAATAATGTTTTTGTTACAATCCATTCACATGGACATCAATGGGCTTTACTCATTTAAATAAGAAATGGTTCAATACTATTTCCATTACTATATATATATATATAAACTTGTTACATATGTATACTTGTTATACTAAAGTTACTGCTATCACCTCCTTCTGGATCATATAAGAAAAGTTATGTAGTAGTGAAGAGTTAGCAAAATTACTTGACATGATCAATCAGCTGTCAAATTTTAATTTTTAAATTAAGACGTCATCTAAATTCTAATAGGATCCTATCTGTTCAATGTCAATTTAAAAGTCACATCTGCCTTGAATCTATGATTTCCCAGACTGTCTATTCTTCTACACCTTTGTATTGCTCTATCTCCTAGTATAAACATATTTTCTAAAAAATATTCTATCCTCTAATTTAATTGTTGAACTTCTTAACTATAAGGGACATGTCTTATGACATTGAATAAGCAAAATAAATGAATGCAAGACTATTTTATTACACATACATAAAAATTACATAAGTGACATAAAATATTTTGATTCCATAACTCCTCTGAAGTTGTTCTTTTCTTTCTAAATAAGGCTATTTACTCAGCATTAAAATCTACTATATTTATTCTTGAATATATGGTGCTAAATCGAGATAGATGAGTCTGAATTTTAGAGGTCATTTATTTGTAATTGCTTCTGATTTTAATTGAAAGGTAATTTAACAGAAATTTATTGGATAGCATAGCATGTTGTTGTGATTAAGATAATAAACCCTGAGGTCAAACAGATTTTCTGCCACTGACTATTTGTGTAAGCTTGGACAAAATACTTAAACTGTGTTTCAGTGTCTTCATTTATAAAATAGCAATAATAACAACACACACCACATCAGGTTGTTTTAAATATTAAAGAGACAATAAAAAGTAAATTATTAGCTCATGTCTGCCTGGCTTCTTGTACGTCTTTAGTAAACGTCTTAACTACCATAACAAAACACCACAGACTGGGTGGCTTAAACAACAGACATTTATTTCTCAGTTCTGGAGGCTGAAAAGGCCAGGAGATTCGATTTCTGGTGAGGT
This sequence comes from Perodicticus potto, assembly GCA_963574655.1. Taxonomy (NCBI): domain Eukaryota; kingdom Metazoa; phylum Chordata; class Mammalia; order Primates; family Lorisidae; genus Perodicticus; species Perodicticus potto. The sequence continues at coordinate 16,541 of CAUYRH010077791.1, forward strand.
CCTTCTTTCTGGCTTGCAAACTTGGCCTCCTTCTTGCTGTATTTTAACATGGTGGAGGAAGAGAGAGAGACCTTATCTTCTTCTTATAAGAATATTAGTTCCACTGTGAGGGCCCAGTCCTTAAGACCTTGCCTAAACTTAATTACTCCTCAAAGGCCCCCACCTCCCAATAACCTCACCTGGGGGTTAGGCCTCCAACATATGAATTTTGGGGTCACACAAACATAACCGTAAACACTACTTATTCTACTTCTATTTACTATTACCAGCACTCTCACCCCCCTAGATAGTAGGATAGTGTTTCATTTTATGTCATGTGTACCAACAATCTTTTAAGCACAATACAGATCCAGCAAAAGTTCAAGTAATTGCAGCTTCAGGGGTAGAAGGAAACCTAGTAATACAATTCCACATGTGGTGCAGAAGGTAAGTACCAAACAGTGACATATGGCAAAAGTTCATGTACAATAAGGTAGGTTTAGTGACTGAAAATTTGAGCAAGCCGATGAGAGGGGGCTTGAGGCAAGTCTTGGAAGAGGACCTTATGGTTAAGACTGTTCTCCTTACAATTACAGCCTCTGAACTCAGTGATGTTCTTCACTGAAGTAGTAACAGCGTCCTCTTTGTAAGGTTGGTGGTATTTGGGGAAAGCGAAGGAAGTAAACACATCTTTCTCTTTTTTTTTCATTGTATTTTTCTTAATTTTGAAATATTAAGGGTGTAGACATTTTTTGTTACATGGATAGCTTTTGTAATGCTTGCATCAGAGCTGTGAGTGTGCCTGTCACCTCAATACTGTTCCTTATATCCCTTGCGTAGGTTTTTGCCTACACAAATGAAAGCGTAAAAGAAAGCCAATATTCAATATTCTATCTTTCTCCACTATTTTTAACAAGAATTCCTTACAGTCTGAATTAAATTGGTTGGCAGTAACATAATTCTCAGTGCATATGCATTGTTTTTTTTCAAACAGCATCATCTAGATTCTTTTGATGCACGAAAAGAACCTATGATGTCTGTTTTCCTGATTTAAGAAAGGCCTCTGTCTTTCCAAAATGATAAAATCCAAGTATAACTAGTGAAATTTCCTCCTTTTGAAGCTCTGAAGTCAATCTTTAAAGAATTAGTTATATAGTTTGGATGACAACTCTTACCCATACATTGGGTTTTTAGAAATGTTTTTGTTACATGGTCAGTTTTTATAAGGCTGAAGTCAGGGCTCTCAGTGTGTGCATTTCATAAATAATGTTATTGTATCTGGTAGGTATATTTTTAAACCCTCCTCCCGACTCCACTCTTCTTGATTTCCTTTACATCTCTCTGTGCCCAGGTGTACCCACCAATTTGTCCAAAATTATTAGAGAGAACATATTACATGTGTGACATTTTTTTTTCTCTTTTCAAGATACTTCATTTAGCATAACAGTTCCCACCAAGTTGCTGCAAAAGACATCAATTCCTTTTTATGGCTGAGTAATACTCCATGGTATGTAAACACCACATTTTGTAAATTCATTCATGAATTGATGGGCACTTAAGTTGATTTCACATCTTTGTGACTGCAAATTATGCTGTAATAAACATTTCAGTGCAGGTGGCTTTTTCCTGAATGTTCTTTTTCCTCCTTTGGGTAATACCCGGTAGTGGGATTGCTGAGTGGCATACAAGTCTGCATTCATTTCTTTGAGGAATCTCCATCCTGTGGTTACTCATTTGCAGTGCGACCAGCAGTATTTAAACATTCCTTTCTCTCTGAATCCTTTTCAGCATCTATTGTTTTCTGACTTTTTAATAATGGCCATTCTGAAAGCAGGAAGGGGGTATCTCTGTGTGGTTTTAACTTGCATTCCCCTGATGATCAGTGACATTGAACATTTTCTCGTGTTTGTTGGTCATTTACCTATCTTCTTTCCAAAAACTTCTGCTCATGTCTTTCTCTCATTTTTTATTGGAGTAGTTTGTTTTTCTCTTGCTGATTGGGAGGAGTTCTTTATAAATTCTTGATATTAGCCCTTGCCAGGATGGATAGTTTGTAAATACTTTCTCCCATTCTGTAGGCTATTTGCTCTGATGATTCTTTCCTATACTGTGCAGAAGCCTTTTATTTTAATCAAGTCCCATTTATTTATTAATTTTGTTGTTGCTTGTTGCTGTAATGGCTTTTGAAGGCTCAGTTATAAATTTTTTGGCCAGGTTGATGTCTAGTTTTTCCTACATCTTCTTCTAGAATTTTTATGATTTTATGCCTTCATGTCTTTTACCAATCTTAAATTAATTTTTGTACATGGGGAGACATAGGAGTCCTGTTTCATTCTTCTTCATATTGCTATCCAGTATTGATATCCAGAACCATGTATTGAATGAAGCTTCCTTTCTCCTGTACATGCTGTTTCCTGTTTTGTCAAATATGAGTTGGTTGTAGATACATTGTTTTGTATCTGAGTTCTCTGTTCTGTTCCATTGGTCTATGTCTCTACTTTTGTCCCAAAACTATTGATTTTGGTCCCTATAGACTTGTAGTATATAGTGTGAATTGTGGTAGCATGATTCCTCCAGATTTTTTTTTTTTTTTTTGCTTAAATTACTTTAGCTATTTGGCAGTATTTTGGTGCCAAATGAAGTGTAGAATTATTTTTTCTACAATTTTGAAATAAGATATTGGTATTTTGATGGGGATTGTGTTGAATCTATAAATCACTTGGGCAGGCTGGACATTGTAACTTTGATTCTACCGATCTGTGAGCATAAGATGTTTTTCCATTTGGTTGGATGTGTCATCTGCAATTTCTTTCATCGGCTTTTCATAGTTCTTGTAGAGATCTTTCACCTCCTTGGTTAATTATATTTGTAAGTACTTTATTTTCTTTGTAGCCATTGTGAATGGTGTTGATTATTTCATTTGACTCTCTGCCTGTTGTTAGTATATGCTAACTAGATATGCTGCTAATTTATTAACATTCACTTTATAACCTGAGATATTGCTGAATTTATTTATCAGTCTAAGGGTCTTTTGGTGGAGTCTTTGGCATGTTTTAGATAAAAGATCACATCAGAGAAAAACAGTAGTTGGAACTCCTCTTTGCTGCTGAGCCATATTTTGTTGCTGAAAATGTGATCAGTCATGAAGAATGTCCAGAGCACTGATGAGAAGAATGTATATTCAGCAGTTTTTTGGTAGAATGGTCTGTAAATGTCTCTTAGGCCTATCTGTTCCAGAGCCCCATTTGACACCAGTATTTTTTGATTTTCTGCTTGGTGATCTGTCCAGCTCTGTCAGTCTGACGCTCTCAGCAATTAAGATGCTCCTGTTTGCTTCGATCTGTCTAGTAAGATTTATTTTATAAATCCTGCATCTCCCTTGTTAAGTGCATATATATTTAAGATTATTATGTATTCTTATTGAATTGTTCCCTTTATCATCAGATAATCATCTTTGTCTTTTTTTTTTTTTAACCACTATTGACTTAAAGTCTTTTTTATCTAAGATCAGAATGATTCCGTCAGCTCTATTTGGGTTACCTTTTCTCATCTGTTCAAGCAGCCCATGTCTTTTAGTGGGATCTTCAGACCTTTCACACTGAGGGTCAGCATTGACAGGCAGCATGATGTTAATTTTGTTATGTTGGGTGGAACTTTATTGCTTTATTTTCCTTCTTGTGCTATTGTTGATGTAACGAATAGATCTCATGGGCTGTCTAAACCCCAAATTTGTTGGAATACTATGGTATAGTCTTTCAACTGCTATGCATTCTCTCATTTATACTCCTAACTCATCAGACCACTGACTCCTTATATGTTATATCCTTAAGTTAAATGAGTGGCTTTGACTTAAAAAGGAAGCCCATGGAAGTACAGCGTGAGGGACAATGTGAACCAAGCTCGGACAAATCAGTGACGATAAAGGAACAGCAAGGGTATAAATGGTACCTGAAGTAAATCATTGCAAGACTGGTTCACTGTTAATATAGTCTTGAAGTTACTTTGCTAGAGTCCTGGCAGACCCTGTGAGTAATATTGGCAGAGAAGTCATTTGGGAGATCTAGAAATCCCCATCAAGGTATAAGGCATCAAAGATGTTTGTTCCTCCACAGGTAGATTGTGAGTAGTGATGTTTTGACATAACTTCTGCATGTGATGTTTCCTTATGGAAACTCCTTCTTGAAAAATTGGTCTAGTTGATTCTTTGATGCTAATGGGGAAAAAACAAGAAAATTTATACCAACTATAATAATTTCTATATTATTAAGGCCTTAGCAATTCTTGAAAACATTATTGGTGCGCATTTTTTTCTTTTGTGACTTTGGCATGGCTCACAGCCTCAGAGTTAAGGTTTTCACTGTTGGTAATCAATATTGGTTTCACTACTTGTTCTTAAGATTTATGTTCCTATATTTTATGAAACTAAGGCATTAATGTAGTTTACACAAAAACTCTGCTTTCTTGTTTCTGGGAATCTTACTGAGGGAATTATACAGTCCCATAGGCAGATAATTTTCCTTATATTGAAAAGAATTAACTTTTTTCATTTACTTTCATGTAGCTGAGTTGTTAATTTGTAGCATACTGGTGGAAAAAAACCACAGCAGGAAGCTTTTGGCTCTTACTGAGATATGTAAATTATAGTAATAATCTTTGCATTAAAAGTGATAAAATAAACTTAATGGGTCCAACATTACAGTTCTTATTCTGAACACCCCTAACAAAAAAATAAGCAGAAGAATTTTGTGAATAAAGAAATGTTAAACTGAATTGAGTAAGGCTGTTTCCATAAATTATTATTCCTTCCCTTTTTTCGTAGAACTTGCCTATGAAAAGGCAGTGGAAAAATTAAAAATAAACTGGCCTGTTCCTGACCTGAGCTTATGCCCCACCATAAGAGTTTTACCTGAATGAATATCATATACACATGAATGCATAATAAATGAGAAGTTTTTCTCCTTTACCAAAACTGAAGGCACAGGTGGCCGTCAGTGGTTTGGGGTTATGGATGTTCAGATATGGATATTTATTCTTCTTACAGCTTACCACCTGATCTAAAATTCTCAATATGTACAAGGTATTTTTGAAATAAGCACCCCTTTTTCCAAAAGATCCCTGTTAAAAAAATTAGCATGTTGGGGACAGGGGAACAGAAACACAATATTGCCTGTTAAAAGACTTTTGAATGATTTTCTTCTCAATTGTGAGCAGAACCTCGCAAGACCCATAAATACATGCTACTTGTACATGGAAAGTGGGGCATCAAGGATTCTGCCCAGATGTGAGCTGTGATGGAGAAAGTGTGTTGAAGTCCACATTATAGGGAAGGAAATCTGATTAATGCTGTGAAATACCATTCCTTTATGGCATGAAATTTTTAGTCAGTTACAAAAATGCAAACAACAATAATCATAGTAATAGTGGAATTTTTAGAGTTCTTTCTATGCAATTTTTGCAGCTGTTTGAAAACCTTCCTATTCCAGATCTTAAATAACAGGAACAAGTGAAAACATAAGAGAGAAATTGTAGAACTCACAGCATGACACTTAAGTTTTCCAAAGAAGGCAATGTTTTACCCTCACTGAACTTTACTAGTCAAATGATGACATTCTATAGATGACCAATGCTATTAAAATTTTACATGCATTGTTTTTACATGCACTATTAAAATTGTACATGCTTAAAATGTAACAATTTTTCAGTGGCAGTTTAGTTTCTGTCCCAAAGTTAAAGAAGGAAAAAGAAAATAAAGGAAGAAAGTCCAGGATTAATTTCTCTCCCCTTTATATTTAGAAAGGTGCATTTTCAAGCTGTGCCCTGGTGCATGCAAGGTAAATGGCTTCTACTTTTAATGAGAATTCCAGCACAGCCAGAGCTAGTGCAAGCCAAGTTGCTGTGCTGGTTGTTTATGGCTGTTGTCTGTTCTGAATGAGTTGGTGGGTGCTCTGATTGGCTGGCACTTATTGTACCAGTTGTTATATACAGTATTTTGAATAACACTCCAGAGAATAACTGACAGAAAACTTGGAAGTAATTGTCACCTCATCCCAAAATCCAATTATGTAGGAACTTGTATCATAGTTGTGGGAAAGCTGTTATATGGATGCAATATGAGTAGCAGCTGCCCTCTTTACTGTTGCTCTCTAGAGAAATAATAGTTCAAGGATGCCCAGACACTTAGAAGAATAAATCAAAATATTTATCAAGCCGCCCACACTTGGTACTTGCTTATAGGAGACATGTTTTCACACACTCATGCCTTGTGAATAGTTTTTCAATTATTTTCTAGTTTTCACATTTTCTTACCAAGCAGCAATTAGCATTCATTCTAATAGATAAGCATCTTGGTCTAAATCTTGTTTACATCTGTCGAATAAAACAGTCTAAAGCAGTCAACCTTCCTAATGCCATGACCCTTTAATACAGTTCCTCATGTTGTAGTGACCTCCAACCATAAAATTATTTTCGTTGCTACTTTGTAATTTTGCTACTGTTATGAATCATAATATAAATATCTGATATGCAGGATGTATTTAGGCGACCTCTGGGAAAGGGTCGTTTGACCCCCAAAGGGGTAGCAAACCCCAAAGGGGTAGTGACCCACTGGTTGAGATCCGCTGGCCTAAAGAAATTCTTCACCCACACTATTCTTCACTATTCAATCTTTGTTGACCATGTTAAACATCTATTAATATGCAAATTTCTATGCTAGATGCTAAGAATGGTTTTTAAAAAAACAATAAAATAATTTCTTCCTCTTCTGATATCTTTCAGTATATGAAGAAATGTGTGTAATAACCCTTGATTTAATTCTACATTTTTTTTTGTTGTTGTTGTTGTTTTTTAAGGGGGAAATTTCAGGAAAAGCATTTGATCTCTTAAAAGAAACTCTTGGGTAAATTATTAGAAATCCCTTCAAGAAAATAATGAGAAGATGGAAATACATTTAATGAATGAATGTTTACTAAATATAATATACTAAGAAGATAAATTTTCTGCTTTGAAACAGAAAAAAAGTCTGAAATAACCTTAGATCTACCAGATAAATTGAGGTCAGCGCCCTTTGCTATGTGCTTTTCAGAGGGAGAGACTTGAGCAAGGGACAAGAGTCATAGCTGGGGGCAGGAGCTGGAATTGAGGCTGGCAAGAAAGGCAAGGTCAAGATGAGCAAAAATGTAGTATGGATGCTACGAAGCTTGGGCTTCCCCTCGTATGTGAAAACATCTGCACATCTTGAGTCCAGGAGTATCCTAGTTAGATTTTGTTTGTACAAAATACCTTATACGTCTCTGGACTGTGGATCTGAGAGCAGCTGCCCTAAAGGCAGGCATACTAAATGAGGAATCATTCCTGTAGTCCTGTCACAGGTGGTGCGAATTTAACAGACTAGTTTTAGTTAGGAATATTTTATCAATACACCTCTTTTTGCCAGCACTAAGAAGCTTTTGCATGTGAATCAGAGGAATCAATGGTATTAGAACTAATTCTGGGGGCTCTTTTTTAGGGGAGACCTATGTTGCATAAGGTCTTCTCACAGAGTCTCACCCACTTATAACTGGGACTTGCCTGGTACGGGCCTTCAACTGATGACCAGTTCTCTGCACAGCACCACACTGGGATATTCATTGAGCCTGCTTTCTGTATAGGACTTGTGTGTGTCTGCATGACAGGGGTTCCAATGTGAGAATGCTGGCGTCTGTGCCAACTAGCTCTCTCTTCCGATGTGGATTAGGTTTCTCACGATAGCCAAGAGCATCTCAGCATTAACCCTGCAGAGAATAGTGGATATCGAAGGACCACCATAAGATACTCTCTTGTGCTTTTTAACGGTAACATGGCATCATAAGTAGACAGCTTTTTCTATTTTTAAGGGATCTGGAATGGAAGTTATCCAAATATTTTAGCGGCTGCTGCATTGTTGGAATAAGCACATGCTTGCAAATTTACTACTACGGTAGTAAACACTTGCTAAGCCCTAACCACGTGTCGGACCACATGTTAGACGTTGTCCTAACCACTTTATTTTTGCACACATTTTACACAGAGTAGAACTAAGGTTTACAGACTGCCCTTAGTTGTACAAGTTTCCCATCATGCTTACCTCATCCCCTTCTGGGGTGTGTTTGAAAGAGAGACTCCTTTGGAGTCTAGAGTCATGTGTCAGATTTCACTTTTTTTCACTTCTGAAATCATGCATTATAAGATTGGCCCAGAAGTAAAAGCTAACGTGGGGTGTTCAAAAAAATACAATGAAGTGGTAAACAAGAAAAGAGTAAGAATTAATTAATCAATTACAGGAAAACAGTCACAGCTGTTTTAGATCATGCTGGATGTATTTACCAGAACTTAGCACAATTATGTGGAACAGAAAGCAGAAGCAGCGACGCTGATTGAAACTGCAGGGGAATTCTGGTAGGCAGAACATAATTGCTCATTATTTTTATTTGTATCTTCCCATTTCCTTGTTTCCCTTTCTCTTTGTTCTTTAATAATACTCAAGACTTTGCATGAAAACACATTCCTTTCATTGCTTGTATATTTAGCTTGGTCCTCCAGCTTGTCTCATTCAGAAGTCATAATCGGTTTCTAATATCATTATACTTTCCACAGTCACCAACTGGGGTATCATAATCATAGGAAGATGACATTAATAGAAGCAAATGAACTAATAAATAAAACACTTATTTTTGTGCAACTATTCCAAGCAATAAACCAAAAGAAAAATAAATGCAAAAAGATGACTCTGTCACTGTTGTGGGCTCTTAAACTAAAATCTACTATGAATATTCAACTGCTCTATAAAGGTTTTATTGAAACTTGGATTCATTAGTTCATGTAACACTCTTTCTATGCCAATATTTGTCTTCATGTAGTTTATGATATAATAAAATTTTTAAAAGTTAGGGTTATTAACTATCAACATTTTTATTCATACTTGGAAGATTACTTAAACATTAAAGATTTTTTTTGTTCTAGTCAATTTAAAAATTAAACAAGACATAATTATGTAAAGTTATTTTGTCACCTAATATATATCTGAAATACATCACCAAAGTGGCCACAGGCTGGTGATGTCATTTCTTGGTGCTGCACATTTAATGACAACTCTGCATTTTACCAAAAACAGTAGAAACAGGATTGTTCTATAAGACCTCATCTGACAACCATATGGAGTATTCAGCTTCTCTGTTGTATTTCATTTTAAAGAAATATGTGAATTCATATCCACTTACTACCTTTTGCAAAATCATTGAACTCAATACCAGATATCATTTAGATTAGGGTCAGTGCATTTTTTTTTTTCCCCCTGCAAAGGGTCAGGTTGTAAATATTTTCGGCTTTGTCAGTCACGTGAACTCTGCAACAACCAGTTAACTATGCTGTTGTTGCGCAAAAGTGGCCACAGACAATGTTCTGGGGAACGTGTGAGGTTGTGTTCCAATAAAACTCACTTGTAAAAACAAAGGCTTGAGTGGTGCCTGTGGCTCAAGGAGTAGGGCGCTGGCCCCCCCGTATACTGGAGGTGGCGGGTTCAAACCCAGCCCTGGCCAAAAACTGCAAAAAAAAAAAAAAGAAAATGAGGTTAATTTGGCCTAAGGGCACTAATGTACCACTCTGGCTTAACGATGTTTGCAAAAAGAAAATCTTTACAAAATACATACATAGTTATTTTAAATTACTTACTGTATAATTGTTTAGGTATTAAATAGACTTGCCTTACGATATAAATCATGGGTCTCCTACCTTTTTTTCTTCTTTGCCACACATTTGAAAAATAGCAGTTGTCTTTGACTACACATTAAATACACAAACACTGACAAATACTTTTTGTGATATAGGACACCACAGATCAGCAAAAAAGTCCTCACAACTCAGCATGCTGCCTGTGGGCCACAGGTTGGACAACACTAAATACATTAGTAAAAGCAAGAACATTTAATGAGTTAAAGCTTGTGAAGTTTTGCACAGTCCCAGTGGAAAGCTCTGACTAAAATGCAAATACATTTTCTAATAGAAATTGGGGTCTGATTGGTGGTCCATGATATTGCTTGAAGGTATGAAAGATGAGAAGGAGAAGCTGTATATTCACCCAGTTCCTACTAACCCAGAAACCTTGGGTTTCTTTCAGTGAGAAAACTGCTCATACTAAAATAATTTTCCGTAGCTTTTTTTCTTGGAAAAAGTTTTGGAAAACGGAAACTCCAATGACCCATCACAATGATATTAGGAGATGATACTATAGTGCAAACCAGTGTCAGAAAGAAAACATAGTATAATGTGGAGTAAAGGTAGAAAGAGCACTGGTATCTATGGTGTGTTGCAGAGGTCATGATTTTTGCCTTGGTTTGTTGTTTAAAATAGCTTTGACAGCAAGGCACAGTGGCTCACACTTATATCCTAGCACCTCTGGAGGCTGAGGCAGGCGGATCACTTGAGCTCAGGGGTTCAAGACCAGCCCAAGCAAGAGGGAGAACTAGTCTCTATCAAAGTAGAAAAACAATTATCTGGATGCTGTGGTGGGCTCCCTCCAGCTATTTGGGAGGCTGAGGTAAGAGAATCGCTTGGGGTCCAAGAGTTTGAGGTTCTTGTGAGCTGTGATGAAGCCAGCGCACTTAACTCCAGGGGGATGACTAAGACTCAGTCTCCAAAAAATTGATAATTAAAAAAAAATGAAATAGTTTTGACCAAGTGCTAAGAGGTTGTTAACTAAAAAGAGCTGACCTACAAAGATGGCTCTGAGCTGAGAAGAGACTCAGGCCATGTCTTATAAATAAGGATTTGATAAGAATTTTGAGCAGCTGCACTGTGTGAGTATGCTAGGGATGCTAAAACAAGCTACCACAGACCGTGTGCAGTAAACACAGAAATTTATTTTTTACCATTCCAACTAGAGGTTGGAAAATCCAAGACCTAGGTGCCGGTAGGTCTTGTGTCTGGTAGAGCCAGCTTCCTGCCTTTGGCATCCGCCTTCTTACTGTGTCCTCGCAAGGCCCTTCCTCAGCACAGGTGGGTCAGAGACTGAGGGACAGCTCCTGTCTCTCCCTCTTAGAAGGACACTGATCACTGTAAAGGTCTTACCTGCATGATTTTATCTAAACTTAGTTACCCAAAGCCCTCACCTTCAATCCCATTACACTGGGGGTGAAGACTTTATCATATGAATTTGAGGGACATCAAAATATTTAGTCCATAACATCCCACTTGCCAAATATATAGTTTTTAATTAGAAGGCTTAGTATGGGACCTTTCTAACCAAAAACAAGGAGTCATAATATAGGCTTACCTATACCTTAGTTTGGTAAGCCTATATTGGTAAGTTTGGTATGGGTACCTATACCCATACCTTAGTTTGTATGCTTCATGTAATAAAACTGTTGACAAATGCAGTTTGTTTTCTAATAGTGTATAAAAAAGCCTCGTTATTCTGTGATAGCTCATTTACTTCTGTCAATAATAATGACTGAATGTTAAAAACTGTATGATTAAGTAGCAAGAACATCTCTATAGGCTAATTATCAAAGTTGAATTAACATGTGAATTCAACGGATTAAATAATCATGCGGTTTTTTTTTCATTTTTTTTTTTTTTTTACATTTCAACTTATTACAAGGGTTCAAATACTTTTGGTTACAAGGATCTCGTTAGTAATCCTTGAGTCATGATTACAAGTGTGTCCATCACGCAGATTGTGTTCAGTGTACCTGTTAGCTACATTTTTACCCATCCCCTCCACTTCCTTCATCTCCCATTTGATTTCTCTTGAGTTTTACCTCCTTCTATGCACATGTGTGCTGATTGGTTAGTTCCAATTTAAAAGTTAATGCATGTGGTTTTTGTTTTTCCGTTCTTCAGATACGTGGTCTGATATGGGATAGTGGTCTCTATTTCCATCCAAATTGTTGCAAAAGGCATCAAGTCCTCTTTATGGCTGAGTAGTATTCCAGGGTGTACAATCTACCACTGTTTGTTAATCCTCTCAGGAAGTGATGGGCATTTGTGTTGATTTCACACTTTGCAATTGTGTTTTCAGTAAACATTTGAGGGCAGGCACTTTTAGATAAAATCACTTCTTTTCCTTTGAGTAAATACCTTGTAGCAGGACTGCTGGATTAAATGGTAGGTCTACTTTTAGTGCTTTGAGCTACCTCCATCCTGTTCCGAGGAGGTTGCACTAATTTGCAGTCCCACAGACAGCACAGAAGAATTCCTTTCTCTCTGTATCCATGCCAACATCTGTTGTTTTTGGACTTTTCAATAAAAGCCATCCTAACAGGGATAAGGTGACATCTCATTATAGTTTTAATTTTCATTTCCCTGATGATTAGTGATGTTGAAAACTTTTTCATTTGTTTATTGGCCATTATCCTGTCTTTTTGAAAAGCTTCTGTGGATGTGTTTTACTCATTTTTCAATCTGGTTGTTTGTCTTTTTCTTGCTGATTTGCTTAAATTCTTTGTGGATGCTTGGTGTTAGCCCTTTCACAGATATATAACTTCTGAATATTTTCTCCCATTTCCCAGGTTTTCTATTTGGTCTGTTGATTATTTACTTGTCTACGCAGAAGCTGTTTAATTTAACCAAATGCCATGCATTTAAACTTCTTGTTGCTGTGATTGCCATTGGAACCTTCTTCATAGTTTTTTTTGCATACGTTGATATCTAGAAGAAATTTTTCAACATTTTATTATAGAATTCTTTTGTTTTTATGCCTTACATTTAAGTCTTTTATTGATCTTTTATGGATTAATTCTTGTGAATGGTAAAAAGTTCTGCTACATCTGTGTATATCTCTATTTTTGGTGCCAATACCATGCTAATTTAGTTACGATAGCCTTATAGTATAGTTTAAAGCCTGTGACACCTTCAAATGTGTTCCTTTTGCTGAAGATTGTTTTGGCTATTCTGGCTCTTTTCTGTTCCAAGTAAGGTGTAGAATTGTTTTTGCTAGATGTGTGAAATATGATGTTGGTGTTTGATGGGTATTGGGTTGATTCCGTAAATCACCTTGAGTGATATGGACATTTTAACATTGTTGATTCTACCCATCCACGAGCATGTCATGCTTTTCCTTTTGTTCGTATCATCTGCAATTTCTTTCCTCAGTGTTTCTTAATCTCTTCATAGAGACCCTTTACCTCCTTGGTCAAGTATATTTTGAGGTATGTTACAATATTGAAACACTTCAGTGAGAATCAGGACATGATGAGAAGCATCACAGCAATTGGCAAGAATAAGCACCCACGAAAGGCAGAAAAAGAGTCCAAAAGAGAGTGGTTGATCTGTTTTCTCAGAAGGATTGGTATGATGGGAAAGCACCTGCTAGGTTTAGTATTAGAAATATTATACAAACTTTAGTCACTGGGACTCAGGAATCCAAATCAGGGCTTATTGCCTCCAGTTTCTGAGTGAGCCTTGCTACTCTGCAGTATGATGAAGTCGAGTTTAGAAAATATAATGCTAATAATTGAGAATGTGCTGGGGAAAATCTGCCTAGCTTCCATGGTGTGGATCAAAATGACAGAATATGTTCATGATCAAAAAATGTCTGACTGTGGTTGAAGTTCGCATTGATGTCAAGACAACTGCTAGTTATTTGCTGCATCTCCTCTGTGTTAATTTTACTAAAAATGTAACAATTTGTCACAGACAGTCTCTAAAGGCTCAGCATCAAAAATTCAGAAGATGACAGAAACTGTGACCAGAAAGGTCCAGACAAATGATTAGAAAGAAACAGGAAATAAATTGATTCCTGACAGCTTTGGAAGAACCCAGAAAAGCTTGTCTGTCTATTTGTCCTCTCTGTTATGTCTTCATTAGAAAGGTAAATAGGCTGAAAAACAAAGAAAGGTAAATAGGCTGAAAAAGCCACATTTGAATTGAGAAAACTCCTGGAACTTCACTGTGAGGCAGCAGGTTTGGAAAAGCTACTGAGGATAAGATGAGAGCTCGATGTTGAACCTCTGGACGGATATGAATCACCAGTTCAAGAATCTGCTTAAAATTCAAACTTTTAATAATGACAAATAAAAAGTCCTATTTGTGAGGAAAAAGGGAACATAACATAGTTTTCCATATGTTTTTTTTCTTCTGTATTTATTTGAAAGATACATCCCTTTTCCTATGGCTAACAACTGATTTTGGTTTTAGTTTAGTTTTGTTTTTTTCTTTTCATTGGAAATATAACAACCTATTTTGTAGCTTAGCAGACCTTTTGATTTATGTGCAGGCATCCTTTACAGCACGAAATTGTGTGTGTGAAGTTTTTTGCGTGTTTCCTTGGGATTTTTGTGCACACACATTATAGAAAATAATGGCTTTTTAATTTTTCTGCACAGTTGGTATCTTATTTGTTTCATTCTAAATGCATGAAACATAAGTTTCACAAATAATCTTAGAAATGATGTTGATAACAGATATCTTTCTAGGGTTGCTAATTTTAAAGGATGATAGTATTTCAGCCTTTATTATAATTTCTTTTGTTGAAAGCAAATTTGCTTTCCAAAGAAAACATCTACGTTAATTTTCCTTTTAACATTTTAAAGATCAATTTGTGTCATAGTCTATCCAATAAGGTTGGTCATCCTGCTTCAGAATGAAATGTATCTATTTATCTTACTTATACAGTAAGTTATTTTAGAAGTTTCCCTAGGTTGAATGTCTTCATAGTTCTTTTTGAAAATTACTACACTGATAATTGTGAAATCATGCTTCTATTTCTGTGCTAATTATTCCTGGATTGCATATCTACTTTTTCATATTATGATTTATGTCATTTCTTACCTATTATGACCTCAAAAGTTTATAAAATGCCAATTAATATGTTCTGTGACCAAATTAAATACTTTCTCAGTGACAATAAACATTTTATAAGCTTCTTAATATGACTATTATTGAATCACTGACTTCTCTACGTAGTATATAAAATTGCATATTTATTTTGAAAAGTATCCATTTCATTGATGTTTTCAACTTTAGCACAAAGTCATCACAAGAACAATCGACATAATGTATTGCACTCATGATTATTTCCCTTTTCTCTATTTATATTAACCGGTTTCACTGGTTTATCTATTTACCATTTAAATTTTTTACAGTGGCTAATTTTGGGTACCTGGATGTCCTTACTTTTATGTGACATCCTCATGGAAATAAAGCAGCTGAGTAAAGAATACAATCCATCAAGGAAGTCATGACTTAGAATTTGTACTTGTGAGTCACTGTCATCCATTTCTAGAGAATTAGTTATCTATTGCTACCATAGTAAATGACTACAAAGTTAGTAGCCTAAACAATTGGAATTTATGGTCTTATAATTCTGTGCATCAGGAGACTGAGATGATTTTCACGGGGCTAAAATAAAGTTGTCGGTATTGTTCCCTTCCTTTCTGGAGGTTCTAGTGGAGTCTCTGTTCCATTGCCTTTTCTAGTTTCTGGAGACGCCCCCCACATTCTTTGGCCAAAGTCTCCCTTCTCCATCCCCAACGATGGCCATGGAGAAGCAAATGCTTCTCCCTTGGTATCATTTTGATGCTGTTCTTCTGCCTCTATCTTCTTCTTTTAAGAACTTATATTGACTAGATTCCATGTACCTAGTTATTCTAGGTTAGTTGAAATCCTAAATCTAATTATGTCAGCAAAATCCCATTTGCCCTAAAAGGTTAACATGTGGAAAAGTTCTAGGTAGGAGGTTAATGTGGACAATGCTGGTGGGCTTATTCTGCCCGCCACATCTGTTTTCCTTGTTACTCATGTTTTCAGATTCAGATCAAGTTGCACACCTTTTGTAAAATGTACTAATGTACATGAATCTGATTCTTATATATGGCTGATTTTCTTTTGTCTTTGTCAAATTTATCCTTTAATTGGTTTCTAAGCATGTTTCAAAAAGTCGTTTAGTTTTCAACAGTTAGCCAGGGATCTATCTACATAAATTATTGCGTTTGAGCACAATTTGCATTAAATTATAAATATTCACTAAGTTAATACACAGATTGTGTTGACAGAATTTGTTTGCCTGAGTTGGCCATCAGTTTAATCAAACTAATTACTTTATTAGCTCAGTAAACAGTCTTGTATTTGGAGAACATCTTATAATGCTGATTAAGTTAAAAGCAAAAAATGAGTAGGACATCAGATTATGAGTAACAAAGATGAAATTTTGTTCTCAGTTTGTGTAAATCTTAGGAAAAAGTATGTTTGTCATTATTTCTATTAAAAGTTTCACTTATATTTGTAGCTTACTAAAATTATTTTTAAAGCAAATGGAATTACTGGCATAATTTTTTAAAGGAAAATATGCTATTTATACCAAACAATCACATTTATAAAGATGCAGCATAAATCTGCATTTCTTAGAATTATTTGAACTATTATAGGATGTGTTTCTATAAAATTAAGGGTGTTCAGGATTAAAGGGGCATTTTCTTTCTTTCTTTTTTTTTAATAAGAGACATTTTCTACCCCTCAGAGGTTTTGACAAAATAATGTATCAGCTGTTTAATATACCTTTTTTCAAGTTGTTACCAATACAGACACCAAACGCGGACATCTGAAGCTTTCTTAATATGAGTTGGTGTTATGACATAGGTTTTTGTTCATGTATAGTTTGTTCTATATACTAAAGTAAATTTATTATGATTTAGCTTTAAAAATAGGGTGTGTAGCTAGGTAAATATGTGGATAATAAATGATAGGTACATTGTTGACAAATAGGTAGAGATTAGATTAGATATAGATTGATGGATACCTGTGTGTGTATTTAAATTAGGTAACTTAAGTCTGTGGCTTATGAGGCATATTTGAGATAACTGATAATCATAAACTTAATTTATTAGTAGGTCATAATAGTCTGCATATTTTGTTCACACAGATTCTTTCAGTAACATTCTCAAAGTATGGGTTCTCATTTTAGTTTATGAGTAGATAGTATGTATCTGTGTATATTTTGGGCCACAATAGATCAGCCTGGAGGACATGAGGTTTGGTGAAGTAAACCAGGCACAGAAGGGTTAACACTGCATGAGCTCACTTATATGTGGAATCTAAAATTGTTTATTTCATAGAAGTAGAAAGTAGGATAGTAGATACCAGAAGCTAGGAAAGAGGGTGGTTAGGGAGGAGGGGAAGAAAGGAGAGGTTGATCAATGGGTACAAAGTAATAGTTGGAAGAATAAGTTTTGTTGGCTATTACACAGTAGAATGACTACAGCAAATATGCAGTGTAGTTGTGTATTTCAAGATAACTAGAAGAGAAGATTCTGAATGTTGTCACCACAAAGAAATGAAAACCATTTTAAGTTATAAATATGGTCATTACCCTAATTTGATCATTATAGCATGTACACATGCATTAAAACATCACATTGTACCCCATAAGTATGTACAATTATTATGTGTCAATTATAAATAAAAATTAAATATAAACACTTTTTAACATTGTCTAGTTCTTTGAAATTATATTTTTAGAAAGATCAAGTGGAAATGAAAAATGATTTGGCCATTGTGGAAAGGAGTTTCAGGTTTTTCTACAGGTTAAACATGATTCCTCAATTTCTTTCCATGGTATATCTACAAAAGAATTGAAAACAATTCTGTCCTTGTCAGACACATACCACAACTCAGAGAAGGTGCTCTTGGCCTATTTACTTACAAACTAAACAGGAAAATTTATTCTGCCACCTGCGTGCAGGGCATAGAGATGCTCTGGAATGTTGCCCAGGTGCCAGACTTCACCATGGGTATTTTGACACAGATGTTCTCTGTTTTCAGATTCTCAGTACAAATGAGAATTCTACTAAAATGTTCCAGAACTTGCAAGTCCATTTCTAATCCGAGGGGAAGACAGAAATCTGCTCTGACTGAACACATATTTTCTACATCCCCTGAGTGCTAACCACAAAATCATTTTTAAGATAAAACATCAAGATATAATTCTTTTCTACCATTCTAAAATTTGAACCTCTTCTGAGGCAATACGTAACGTGTACTGATTATGAAAGGAATAGGGAATGAAAAGAAAAATGTGGTAATCTAACCCACATATGTTAAGACTTAAAAATCTTATTCTTAATTTAGTAGAGCTATGTATATAGGTGTTGGTTTCCTAGGGTTAGGTTTTTAATGCAAATATTATTACATAGGTAATCACAAAGCCGTTATATTATCAGTCTATTTTCTGTAGCTAGTAGGCTGGTAATGTGAACCAGGAGGCCAAAGGGTGTGGCTAAAGAAATAGTATTCTTCTTTGAGAAACCTTCAGAATACACTTCTAGGCAACAGCACATTTCTCTGTGAATTTTTCCCTTATCTCAAATCACAACACAACACAACTGCTTTGATGTAAACGATCTTAGCCCAGCACAGTTTGATCAGGCCTCCTAACTGATAATCACAGGCATTCTGTTACTGACACTGATTAGGGACTCTGTGATAGATTATGAGAAATGCCACAGATTCTTCCCCTTCCAGTTTTCACACATTTACAAGGCAACGTTGTGTATCTTCCCATCACGTGGAATCTATTTCTCTGCCTCTTAAATTTGTGTTTTTCATGAAACTTGCTTTGACCAATAGAACATCAGCAAAATGAGCATCATAAATATGCTGCACAAAATATTACACTAAATATCCAACAGTGTCTTAGTTTTTATATTCTCTAAGTTCTTTTACTGGGAATTCATGGTCTGTCTATCCCATTTTTGCTATACATAGTTTACAATTTTTGCATGCCTTATATTTAGATTAGGACTATAGAAGATTATGATTTATTGACTGTTTTGAACAACGTATGAACACATCCTTTTTTTTGAGACAAAGTCTCACTTTATTGCCCTCGGTAGAGTACTATCACATCATGTCATAGGTCACAGCAACCTCCAACTGTTGGGCTCAAGTGAACTTCTTGCCTCAGCCTCCTGAGTATCTGGGACTACAGGCGCTCACTACCCGCCTGGCTATTTTTAGAGAGGGGATCTTGGTCTGGCTCAGGCTGGTCTCAAATCTGTAAGCTCAGGGCAATCCACCTGCCTTAGCCTCCCAGAATACTAGGATTTACATTTGTGAGCCACTGTGCCGGCCTTGAAGACATCTTTTTAAGGATTTTGTTATTGCTGTTGTTTGAGGTAGCATCTCATTCTTTTGCCTAGGCTAGAGTATCATGCCATCAGCCTAGCTCACAGCAACCTCACTCCTGGTCAAAGCTATCCTCTTGCCTCTGCTTCCCAAGCAGCTGGAGCCACAGGCGACTGCCACTATGCTTAGCTAATTTTTTCTCTTTTTGCAGTAGAGATGGTGTCTCACTGTTACTCAAGCTAGTCTCCAACTCCTGAGCTCAAGGGATCCTCCCACCTTGGTGTCCCAGAATGCCAGGATTATAGGAGTGAGCCACCATGCCTGGTCTTTTTAAGGATTTTGTGTGATGGAATTTTCATTTTTATAAAAGTCATAGAATCATACATAAAAGTTGATGAGATTTTGACTATCAATCAAATCTGCTCTCTAGAACATTTATGATGATATTGCTGGTGTGTCTTAAATTATTTTTGGCCAACCCTGGCCCATTTTCAGATCTAACATTGGCAGCATCTGAATTCAGCCTGGGTTTTTGGTTTTTATAAATCTTCTGTACAATAACTGACAGAAGAGTAGGTCCAGAGTATGTAAGTCTCCCAAATTTGACAAAGAACTTTGAACATGTGTTTGGATTTTCTTGGAAGACAAGGAAGGAAAGCATTAGAATACCGAGGAGGTACGAAGTGACAAACTCAGTTTTGTCCCTCTTGGACGTATGTAGTGACAATAAGAGACAACAAAACGGAATGGTGATCCCAAGTATGGTTAATAGACCCAATTTACATGTGTGTGACTTTCAGAAAAACAAATTATTGATGAGTTGTAGGATTTTTGAATTAAAAAATAAAATACAATGTCCTTCTTATAGAGATGTAAAATACCTAATATAATATTTGCAACTTCATAGATAATTGGAAACTTTCATATCATCCTGGCTATATAAAGATTAAATTGATAGCATACTTCATAAAATTTTTATTTTGAAAAATTAAAGAATCACAAGAAGTGAGGAGAGTCCCTAAAAATCTATAACCACATTTTCACAATGATGACATTGTACTTAACTGTAAGTCTTTCAAAACTCGAACATTGACACAGATATGAAGTGACTAAATAAATTAAAGATATTTTCAGTATTTACCAACTGTAACTTGTACTTAGAAGTGTGTGTGTGTGCGCGTGTAAGGAAACAGGAATGAACGGGTAAATGCATGAAACTAACACCAGTCAGGACGTAGAGTGTTCCATCATGAAGAAACTTCCATTTGCTACTTCTTCTAAATCATATTGTATGTAGGTCAGTCTGATCATTCATCGCTATACTTTTGTCATTTCAAAATGTAATATAAATGTAGTCATACATACTAGGTATAATTTTCTGATTTGTTTTTTCCACTAAGCTTGAAGGTTTTTCAGTTGATCCAAGTTGTTGAATTAATGATTTATTTGTGCCTTTCATTGTTGGTGGTTTTCCATTGTATGAATGTACTGTTGCTTTTGATTCATCCTCATCCACTCAACAAGGGATGTTTGGGTGATTTCTAGTTTGGAATTTGCAAAGAAAGCTGCTAAGAACATCATATAAAGATTTCATATCCATAAGATTGTATTTTTCTAGGATAAACACTCAGGAGTGTGATTACTGGGTTGTATTATGAGTGTTTTTAACATTTGATGAAACTGCCAAACTGTTTTCTAGTGGGAGTGTGCCATTTTACATTTCTGCCAGAGATGTTTGAGAGATCCAGTTACAGATAGGTAGTATTTTAAATAATAGAAAATGAAAAATAATTTCTTTTCTCTGACTTCTTGGGCAGAAGGGACTTGGTCATAAAATATATTGGAGAAAGATTGCTCAGCTATGACTGAGAAAGAAGACAGTATATGATTTACTTCTACACAAAATTTTGTTTCCTGAAATGACTGAATGGCTAAATTGACATAAGATTCAGCTGCCTGGAAATTTATAAGTTACTATTTATGTTACCTATTAACCAGATCACACGCTTATTTCTTTTTAAAATTAGACAACAGATTTTATTGTATGAAATTCACCCTAGATAAACCAAAATTCTTAGGGTCTTCGGAGATTCCTAGCAATCTGGTCATTTATTAACATACAGGGACAGGGGCACACTATGTGGTGGAAGGGGGAATTAGCAAGATTTGGAATGTAATACAATCCCCCAGCCAAATAAGAGTTAGTTTAAAATAGCTCCTATATAAAGAACACATGTGCTCTTTAGAAGCAAGATAAAGACTTCTTGCGTTATCATCACAGTCAAAACAGAAAAGACAATCCTTGGGAACAAATTTATTGAAGCAGAAGGCTACTGTGTTTGTTCTTTCAGAGAATCATTTTAAAGTATGGAACTAATTTATTCCTAAATCAATGAGAAAAATGTTAATGGGATTTTTATTTCTTCTACTTACAAAACCACAGGCAAAAAAATAATTGAAGTAGAGTGAGAGTGAGCCAACTAAGTAACGTTAACCTAGTCAGAATGATCTTTCATGACACGATAGTGTCATGTATGATAGTCAATGGAATTAAAGATCATAATGGTTAACTTATTTGGCATCCTTAAAATAAGACTATTCTTTTATGGAATGAAGATTATTCTGTTATGGAAATCATTCATTTTCAAACTTTTTCTTTATAGCTCCATGCATTTTCCTAAATGTACCTTGTTTTCGCAGCTAAAAACCAAATGAACAGAAATGATACAAATTTTTATCTAAATAAACAAACTATACATGCCTGTGAATTTTATTCTATCATAAAATAATGCAGACTCAGAGTATTTATAAAATATAAATTCCATATAACCAGTGAGAAGAGAAAAGAGGTACAGCTAGAGGTGGTTGCTGTCCACTCAACTAACTTTCTACTTAATTCTTTTTTTTTCATATTGAACTTAATTTTTCCTTTTGTAGTATTATTGTATCTATAATTTATTCTTTCCCTTTAAATTTGACTTATATCTTGGTAAATTTGAAGTAGAAAGAGTCAACAAAAAGTCACAAGCTTTTCTGACATACTATTTATAGCAATAATCACCATAACAACCTCAAACAAGGAAGGGGAGGGTTTTTCTATAAAGGGAATGACACCAATAATATGTTTCCATTTATACTGTTCACTTTCAAGGTAAGCAAAAGAAATAAAACAAGCATATTCCTTTCACTGGTTATATTTCCCAAGGCAAGTTTATTATTATATCTCAAAAGCCATGAATTATCGATCAAAAACCAAATATAGATGTTATTATGCCCCAGGATGCCTTTATATGAGGATTAGAAATGATTTGATGATAGGAACTCATACCTAAACATTTTGAAAGCGACCATAATAAAAGCATTCCTTTCATTATAATAATACTCAACAGATACTAGATAGACAAAGGAATATAGTAAAACACTTTAATGCGAACTGCTTATCAGACACACTCTGTGGATAATGAAAGCCCAAGTTAAGCATTTGACTGCATGCTGTAAAACACTTAAGATCAAACTCAGGGTTGGGTGAGCTGTACACAATTACTGGTGTCAGCAATTTAAATATAGTTCTTGCTGAGAATACCTTTAAGATAACTGTTCAGACCCATGCATTTTGGCAAGTAAAAGCAGTAATTGGTAACTGTCAGTGCTACCTGCAAGCACCATGTTCCTCCAAGAATAACTCGAGATGATTCGTTCTGTGCAATTGGCTGCACTTTTGCTGACTTTTTCGGAGTGGTTTTTTGCACACAGTCACAGATAAACCCACTGTAACTGAACACAGATGATGACTCATTCCATGGCTTCTGCTTGTCTCTTTCAAAGCTGTATGTTGTTTCTGTTTTAGAGAGAACAAGTATCTATTTTTAAAGGAAGGGTGGGTTTACTTTGTTATTATTCAGAAAATGACTGAGCACATCTTATCTTATTCTGTGACATGCAGAACATTCTTGGGTTTGGTTCCATAAATATAGGAAAAGTTTTACTTAAAGGAACAATGTCAAAGTGACCTTCAAGCCTATCTATAGACTTTTGTGTGCTGGTACAGTAAATGCAGAATTCAAATTGAGTTTCTCTGCAAAATGCATTTTTGGAAGGAGACATTTCTAGAGATTACAGATGGTTCAAAAGCAATTTAATGCTGGGTACACTTGGGGTGCTGTCTGATTCATGAATAATGAGGACATTTACTTGTTCACTTGATATATGGTATTCAAACAGAACTCAATGAATATTTCGTATGGAGAAGGTGTCAGCTGGAATGGTTATGTACAGGGGAACTGCCATAAAAAGGTTCAAGGTTTGAATTAATGTCCAATGAGACTAATTTTTTTATTTTAAAGTAAAATATTATTTTGCCTAAGAACTTAATTAGATATGAACACTTGTCAATGATGAAAATTAAATATTCATAAATTATTTTAAATAAACCATTAATCTTTAATGTATTTTTCTCACCTGTATTTTATCAAAATAACAAATTTTTTAATTTTTAATTCACTGGTCACATATATAACTACACAAATGGTTAGAAAATTTGGACAAGTTAGTATAAATTTACCAGGAGGAAAGATAATGACCAAACCATTCCTACCCTTTGCTCTCAGCCTCATAATTAAGTCATTGTTTTTTTTTAACTGTATGTTAAAGTCACAAAATCACCTGCATATATGTGTGGGTGCAGGTCTGAGTGGGCTAATTTTTATTGTTTGTTTTTGTATCCTCTTGAAGCTGCATTGGAGATATTTCTTTTGTTTGTATTTGCTTAATTTTCATTTTTTATGTGTGATCACTTCTTTAATGTTCCTATAAAGTGATTGGTTATTTGCAAATAGCAAATAACCGGATTTTAAATATTTTATGATGTGTCTCCTGCTGCTGTTACTAAGTACTTATTTCTTAATGCAAAAGTTTCCAAGGAAATCTGGGCCTATGGTACTATAGCCACAGGTCCGGCTTCTATCAGAATAACTACAATGCATGTCCCCAGTCTGACTTCTTGGCTACTATAATTTTACAGTGAAAATAAATTCCTCCCTCAGAAAATGTTACCTCTTCAAGGACTAACCATTTTATTTAAATTACAATTCTTTTTCCAGTTATCTTTATCATTTATGTTTTGTGGCACATATTTCCTCTATAAATATTATGTAACTTGCATAAAATTATGTTTATAATCTACCTTCACTATAGACTAAGAGTTTCATGAAGGCAAGAACTTGTTTGTTTTGTTCACACAGCCATATACAATACTGGAATAGTTTCTGAAACATTTAAAATACTTGCTAAATGAATAAAAGCATATTGACTAGGGTTCTGAGATAAAAAAAATGTATATAAGTTCATATGCTGACTTTTTCCTTTTTATTCCAAACATAAATTTTAAATAAGACCTTTTTTTTAGAGATGCTTAATCTGTTTACAATGTTAGGAAATATTCTCATAGATTTATAAACCTTTAATGTTTGTATGAAAGCTTAATTGTCATATACAGATTTTAAGGAAAACATAATATAAATTTCTTGTATTTTTAAACTACAAGTTTCCTTTTGGACTCTCAGGAGACTGTAAAAATTTAGTAGATTTTAAAAACAACCTTGTAAATGCAGTGAGTCTATGGGAGTAATTGTAAAATGCTTTATAAAATGCAGGGATATATAATTTGACTATTTATTATTTGCAAATGATCAACTACTTTATAATAATATTGAGGAAATACAAAAGAAAAGGAAAAAGAAGAGAAAATAGAGCCACTATATCTAAAATAGGACACAAACATTTTTTAGCATTTCAAAGTAGGTAAGAACTTTAAGCAAGATGATAAAATGACTGAAAAAAACAGAAGAAATGTATTTAAATAATATTATGGATTAACAGAAACTCTAAATAAATTTTCACTTAAAGAAAAATAAATTTCCTATTAAAAAGTACATGTTTGCTAAATAGATCCTTTACATTAGAAGCAGAAGGAATAAATGCAGATCAATAAAAGGATAAGCTATAACTTATATAGTAAGCAAGATAACCTAATATGACAAAAAATATTCCTATGAGTGGTGACTTAGACCCAGAGACACAGGGAGGGACATAGAGGCATGAGGAATTTTTGGAGGATGATGTACAAATTTGGTTACCTTGATTTTCATGAGCTTTTGCATCAGGCAATATTACTGAAATTTCCTCCTACAATAGGTACTTAGCCTAGGGAATTCAAAGAATGAACCCACAGATCAGTAGTAAGATAGGATTTATTAGCCAGAAAGGAATGAAGAAGGAGTAAAAAGCTCCAGGGATTCTGACAAAGGGACAAAGATCCAAGTCGGAAGTCTCCGTATGGGTCCTTTGTCCAGGGATATATATAATCTTGAGAATTACAATACATCTATACTGAAGGGTGTACTAAAAAATAGTATTCAAGCATAAAGAAAATGATCTCTGTTAGAAGCTCAGAGAAATAAAGAGAATAATCCTAAATGCATACTGACTGTATAAGCAATAATGATATCTGTTTCACTTAAAATATATACTAAATTAAACACAACTGCAGTAGCATATAAATTTTAAGAAAGTGACTTGATTTAAATTCTTCTAAGTTGCTTACATTGCCCAGGAATAAGCCAAAAGTACACATGGATATTATATGTAGGTGATTTTATAAAGTCTGTTGTAATCTCTTAGCTAAGCACTAAAACAATAATGAAGGAATAAAAATTTTCTACAATAATAAAGGGAGAATCATAAACTCTCTCTCTCATACATATGTATGACCATCCTGAAGAATAGAAGAAAGAGAAAAAGGAATAGAGAGCAAGTGGGACAAATAAAAAATAAATACAAATGTGAAATTAAATCTCAAATACATAAGTAACTACATCAATTTTAATACAGCTATTTTGCCATTAAAAGACTATGGCTATGGGAGTGTGTACATACACATATACACACTTAAACACAAATACACTGACATATACATATGAATATATAATATATATAAAGAACAAGACTACAATGATAAAATGTTAGTTTTGCCAAAAACACGAAAGAGAGGTCTGACAATTAACTTTGAAAACTTGCCACAAGTGTTTGTGTTGGTAGCACTGTATGAACAACTTGGTAAGATTTTGTAACCTTGGTATAGCTGAGTCTCACAGTTGAAGTTCTGTCTACATGTGTTGGTGTCTTTCTATGTGGAATTCACTACTGTTGTTCCATGGTTTGTGTGCTGGTGTGAGAATGTCAGAACTTGAATAAGAGCAATGAATAAACATTCCTACATTTCTTGTTAAACATGGCAAGAGTGGAAGTGAAATCAGGGACATGTCAATTCAAGTTTACAGGGATAACGCCATGAGGAAAATAGCAGTGTAAATATGATAAATGTTTTTCTGAAAGGGGAGAAAATGTCACTGATAAAGAACAGTCAGGGTGGACAGTGACAAGCAGAACTGACAAAAACAAGGCAATGATTTGTCGAATGCACATCAAAATTTGTCAGCTGACTATGAGAAGCATAGCAGACCAGGTAGACATCAATAGAGAAACAGAAAAATCTTAACTAAAAATCTTGGTCAACATCTCATGGCTTTGGCTTCATGACCATGTACCAGCTCACACAGCACTGTATGTGATGAATTTTTACCAGTAAACAAATGACTGTATTGGAAAGCCCTCCCCATTCATCTTATATGGCCCCTGATGACATGTTTTTATTCCTGAAGATAAAGGAAATATTGAAAGGAAGACATTTTGATGACATGAAAGACAACAAGGGTAATACAATGACAGCTTTGATGGTCATTCCAGAAAGAGTTCCAAATTTACTTTAAAGAATGGACTAGGAATTTGCATTGGTGCATAGCTTGCCAGTAGAAGTACTTCAAAGGTGACCATAGTGATATTCAGCAAGGAGGTATGTAGTGCTTTTTTTAGGATGAGTTTGTGAACTTAATTGTCAGTCCTTAGAATCATGCTAAAGTTTATGAACCTACAAACATACTCTCAAACAGATATGAAACAAATATTTACAAAACTGAAAGGAAAATCCACAATTACAGGAAGATGCAATATACTTCTATCAGTGACTGATGAAATAGACAGAAAACCATGAATATATAAGATTTCAACAGGCAATTAATGAATTTGACTATTGACATATGTGAAACATTGTACATACACACAGAAGTCAAGATATTCAATAGTTTCAATTGCACATGTGACTTTAAAAAAGTGTGTGCTTTACCTCAAAGCAGGTCTCAGTTAATTATGAAGGAGTAAATTATAGAGTATATTTTATGGATATAATAGATTAAGCTATAAATCAAAACCAAAAAGATAACTAAAAAATGTAATTTGGAAATCAAGAAATGTACTTCTAAATAAGCAATAGATCAAAATGAAACCAAAATGGGAATTATAATGGTTTAGATTAATCATAGTGAATTACTACACATCAGAATTTATGAGATACAGGGAAGCTAGCTATACTTAGAGGAAAATTTATGGCCTTAATGAATATTTCAAGAAAGAACCAAAAAAAAAAAAATCTAACCCAATGAGCTAATTTCTTGATGAGTTAGAAAAAAATTACAAAATTAAACCCCAGATAATTCAAAAAAGAAAAAATAAAAATAAAGCTATACATTAATGAACAGAAAATGGACAGACAATAGACAAAGTCAACAGAGTGAAAATTTAGTTTTTGAAAGATTTGAACTGACAAAAATTATCAAGAAATGAGAGAAGGCATAAAAAGCCAATATCAGAAATTTTAAAAAGAGGATGCTATTACAGATCATGTAGATATTCAATATTCTAAAACATTATTAATACATAACAGTGTTCATAAATTAAAAGCTCCAAAATTGCAAAGATCTCAAATCTCCTCAAATTTTAATATGAGTTAAATGTCAAAATTTCAACTGCTGGTATCATTTTTTTGAAATTTTATAAGGTGATAAAGACTAAATATTTTGGGTATTGTGTGGGTGTGACTATGTAGCAATTCTATTATCAATAGGTGTTTTTGCAGATGACTGTGACCTAGCCAGTCTTTGCATGTAAAAACCATCAGCAATGTTTTTTTCTGGTTTAATTGTCACAGTTGACAACTAAAAACAACATGCGTTCAAAATGTCAGAATCAATAAACAAACTGTGATATATTTATACAAGAAAATGCTGTATATCAATGAAAATAACTGTTACACCAAACAAAATAGAAAACTCCATTAATGCAATGTTGAAAGAAAAGAAGCCCAATATGAAATTATAAATAATATATGATCCCACTAATCTAAAGTAGAAGAGAAAACAAAATATAAACTATGCGTTAGATTTTAGAATAGTAATTCCATTGGATGGGAGGGATAAGGTCATGACTGTGAGTACATTTGAGGGAGTTTCCTTCAAATGTGCAAAAAATGTGCTTTTTCTTTACCTGAGAAGTGATTATGTGAATTTTATTTTTATGATACTTCACTTTGTAATTGCTTTTTATTTTGTTCATTATTCTATATTTGTTGTATTAGGAACAATAACAAAGATTCGGAAATCATACAAAATGTTTGGAAGAAAAAAATGTGCGTGTGTGTGTGTGTGTGTGTGTGTGTAGTATTTACTAATTAAATAGAGATTTTTTAAAAACACTGGTCTAAAAAATGTAGGTGAAGTGATTTCAAACGAAAAAGTATTAAATGTAAAGAAGGTGGATGTTAGAATAAGAAATACTCTAAGATCAGCTCTCTTAGAAATTAAGCAGCCAGGCCAACAAAGGATTCTTGAGACTACAAAGTTTGAAATGCTGAATTAACAAAGTTTGTCAAAGAAACAAAGAGTACTGGCACCAAATATATAGAAAAGATATTTTTGTTTTTTACAAACACGCAAAAGTTTTCACAGCAAAGTAATATGTGTTAGTTTGCAAAGGGAATCTCAACAAAGTCAAAGAATCATTAACAAAATACCATGTTTACTTGGTATAATAAAGTTAATTTAGAGAAAATAATAATAATCTTTGCTTAGTGGCAGGATCATAGCCAATAACGCTTATTCAAAGTGCAGTTATTGCTAATGGAAAACTTTTCCCCATTCTCATCATTGTGTCCTGAAAGAGAGTTGGCATTGGCAATAGTCTCTCCAGAGACTGAACACACACACACAAGATAAATTAATAAAGTCTCACAAAATTTTATATGTTCGAACATTTAAAAAATTAATTTTGCCAAAAGAAAATGTATAAGAAAATATAAATTACACAATAGAATTACAACTAGAATTCTGTGAAATCCAGTTAAAATAGTATTTGTAACACAATATTGATATTTCCCATACTGTAAAATATTGTGCTGAATAAAGACATAAGAGGCTAATTAGCAAAATGGAAGAATCGAATTATTTCTACTCATAAATGATGTGTCAACCCACATAGAAAATTCGATATATTTATATTGGCAAAGTCATAGATATTATCAGAAATTTCAGCATTGAGGATGAATAAAACTTAAGCAAAAATGAAAAGTATTTTTGAACACCAGTTTCAATTATTTGTAAGGTATGTATGGTTTTTTTAAGAGAAATTGAATTTACAATAAGGCAAACTTCTTAGTAATATAAAAACTCAATAAAAACAATTAGAAATCTTCAAGAAGAAAATTTAAAAATTTTATTGAAGAATGCAAGTAAATGGAAATATATTTACAAATCTGAGGCAATTTCCATTAGAATCTTAATAGAAGTTTTGTGAAAATAGACAATTTTTAAAACAAACTTTGGGGCGAAGAAGGGAGAGAGAACAAGGAGAAAGTAACTTATCCCACTAGGTGGTTTTGAAAGTCAAGATGAGTCAGTGGAAAACACAATTTCTAGAATCTTCTTATCTACTTAGTTTGAGAATATGGCTGGGAAAAGGAGAAACCAGTCTCAGCCTGGAAGAGGAGGTTGACCATCAGGCTCTGGAGGTCCTTTCACAGTACCAGGCATGTGAAACAGAGAGAACGTGCCCCTTATATCCCTTTTTTCCTGCTGGACCACCTTAGTTTCTCTAGTCTAGAGGCTGGACTCTGGGGGAGCTCCTTTTTAAAGGCATCTCAAGGTCATCGACTCTGACCCAGAATGGAAATAACCAATCTATCTAGAATATATAACA
Organism: Perodicticus potto; assembly: GCA_963574655.1. NCBI lineage: Eukaryota > Metazoa > Chordata > Mammalia > Primates > Lorisidae > Perodicticus > Perodicticus potto. Next base: position 46,733 of record CAUYRH010077791.1, read on the forward strand.
TAGATCTCTTAAGTGCAAGTTTTAGCCTATTTATTTGAGCTGAAAGGCAGGTTTCACGTAGAAAAAGTAGAAGTATGAGATTAATGCTATAAAAAAGCTGATTTTGCACCTTGGAGATGTGTGATGTAGAGAGGAAACAAAAGATGGGAAACTGTCAGCGACCTCCAACGCTGCATCCGTTATTTCCAACCACCAGGTCCAAGTCCCCGTTTACCTTATTCCTTTAAATTACCCTTTCTTATTAGGAGATTGAGTTTGGTATCTCACACTCTAAACACTCCTTTATCTGCACATTTAGATGAAATTTTAGAATACCTATAGAGATTTTGTCCATATTTCTTAAATTTCAAGAAAATAGGAGAGTAATCCACTGACCCATTAGTCTCTTGCTTTAAAAGCAGTATTTGGCATCTATTTAATATACAATCAATGGGGATTATAAAAAAATAAATTGAGAGTCAATGCAAGACGGATTCTTTTTTTATTTTTTGCAGTTTTTTGGCCAGGGGCAGGTTTGAACCTACCACCTCTAGTATATGGGGCCAGCACCCTACTGCTTGAGCCACTTGAGCCACAGGCACCACCTGGGCTGGATTCTTTTTTACAGATGAGATTGTATGATGAATTTCGTGATGTATAGCGAGTTGAATTTTGCACAGAGATTTTATATAGTAATGCAAATATTGGGATTATAGTAACTATTCAGGCACTTAGTCAAGCCAATATTTGACTTTCAAAAGGTGTTTTCAAAAATACTGAATTATTTTCTTTTTTAATAAACTATGATTATCAGCTTCAAAAAAATTATGACTGACTCCTTTCACTTTCTGTGGTCTTATCCCAAATTGAAAGTAGGGGAAATTAGTCTTTGACCTCCTGCTCTCTGCTGTGTTTTCCTTCCCTTTCCTGGTGATGTCTCCTTGTTCCTTAGGTCCATAGTGATTTTATTACCCTTTCCTTCTGTGCTTTACCTGTGAACCTCTGCTCTCATAAAGAGACCCAAACTGAATTTATACTACATTCCAAAAGACTTATTTCAGTATTTGGTGTTATCCTTCTCGGGGAGATTTGTGTTTTATAAGGTTCTACTTGATCACTTAAATAAAGCTTTAATAATAGCATAACTGATATGATGGATGAAGCGTTATTTGGAAGCAATGATAGTTTTCCCAGTGCCTCAGCCATAAGGGTATGTTGAGACATACAGAGCAGGCTGTGGAGTTCATGAGGTGAGATGCCGTGGTACATGCAAAAATCGCTGCATAGAAAAAGACATGGGGGAGGGGAGGAAGTAAAGGTCAAAGAACACACTGATTATGACATAAGCACATGTCCTTAGAGAGTTGTACCACAATGGGAAACTTGGGTTTTATTCAATGTCAGAATGTTTCCCTTCTACATAAATACTGAGAATTGTATACCATGAGTCCAAATGCAAAATTTACATTACAGTTGTCAATTTAAAATCAATCATCTCTCCATTCTACAGTATATCTCCTTTTAAAGAATGAAGGGTTGTTTTTCAATGTCTTAAAATAGTGTTTGAATAAAATTTCCTCAAAGGATTGCTATTTAAAACCTGAATTTCCTTTGCAGAAGGTCAGTACATTCTCATGATGTTAGAGAAAGTCTAACAAATCTAACCCTTTCTTGTTTTTACATGATTTGCAGAGCTCTGCAGAAATTGCACATCTGGCTCTTTGCCTGTGCACCTGATGTTATCTCAGGAGAAATTATATAAATTAAAGACAGACACAGAAAGGGTCTTTTTGAATTCAAAAGAACAGAATATATATTCAAGTTAACAAAAAAAGTCAGAAAATGTAAGGGATCCTAGTGGTATTAAGCTAGGAAACTAACAAATTGATGACAGTATAAAATAAATGGTGTAAAAAGAACAATAACAAATAATATAAATTAGAATGGAAAAAATATTGGGTGGACCCAGGAGAATATTTAAAAATAATTTCAAAATTACCACAATGGCCTCCAGTTCCATCCGTGTCATTGCAAATGACAGGATTTCATTTTTCTCTGACCGAATAGTATTTCATCATATATACTGTATATATATTTTTATTAACTACTTATCTACTGATTGGCACTTATGTTACTTTTATAGCTTGGCTATTGAGTACAGTGCTACAATAAATATAGGGGTGTAAATACTGTCTCTTTCAGTACGCTGGTTTCTTTTCTTTTTGGATAAATACCTAATCAGAGGTGGAATTACTGCATCACGTGGTAGTTCTAGCTGAAAATGTTGAGGAAACTATATCATATTTTCCACAGTGGCATACTCATTTACATTCCCATCAACAGTGTACATGGGTCTACATCCCATGTACATGGGTCCCCCTTTATCTACATCCTCAGCAGTATTTGTTATTTTCTGTTGTTTGGGGGGTTTTTGGTTTTATAGTACCAATTCTAATCAGGTGAGATGATATTTCATTGTGATTTTGATTTGTATTCTCCTGATGTTTAATGATGTTGAGTTTTTCTTTATATACTTGCTAGCCACATATATGTCTTCTTTTGGGTAATGTCCATTCAGATCTTTGGACCAGGGCCAGTTCATCCTACTTAGGCAACCTAGTGGTCCCTTGCTCCCATGAGGTCACTATATTGATACCAAACTTAGTGAGGGACCCTGATGGGGATAGTGCACTATAGCCCAGAGTTCCTGAACTCAAGTGATCCTCCCACATTAGCCTCCTGAGTAGCAGTGACTACAGGTGTGTATCATTGCCCTTGGGCTTATGCCCACTTTTAATGAGATCATTATTATTATTATTTGTATTATGTTTATGTTTCTTAGATATTCTGGTTATTAATCCCTTATGAGTTGAATTTTTTATTATTTTTTATCAAATCATAAACACACAAATCATGCATACATTAATGCATTTATGGGGTACAATGTGCTGATTTCACATAGAATTAGGAGCCCTTACATCACACTGGTTAATATATACCTCATCTCATTTACTTAATTATTGTGTTAAGACATTTATACTCTATGCTAAATATTTATTCCCACTCTTTGTCTCTTCACATTGTTGATTTCTTTGCTGTGGGAAAGGTTGTCAACTTGATGTGATCTCATTCATCCATTTTGCTTTAGTTGCCTGTGCTTTTAAGGTTTTTTTAAAAAAATTCTTTTTCCACAACAATTTTATGAACTATTTGCTCATTTTTTTGGTAGTTTCAAAGATTTAGATTTTAGATTCAAATTTTACATAAGAAATTTATATTTTTTAATGTACTGAGAGATAGGCTTCTGGTTTCATTCTTCTGCATATGGATGTCCAACTTTCCTAACATCATTTATTGCAGAGACTTTTTCCCCTTGCATGTTCTTGGTATCTTTGTAAAAACGAGTTAGCTATAAATGTGTGAATTTATTTCTGGGTTCTCTATTCAGTTTCATTGATCCATTCCTCTCTTTTTTTGTCTGCACCATACTGTTTTGGTTACTATAGCTTTTTAGAATAATTTGAAGTCAGGTAATATGATGCCTCTATTTTGTTGTGTAATTGTTTTTTGGTTTTTTTTTTTTGCTCAGGATGGCTTTGACTACAGAGGGTCTTTTGTTGTTTCATATCAGTTTTAGAATTTTTTGTTTTTTATTATGTGCAGAACGTCATTAGTATTTTGATAAGGATTTTTAAATTTGTAGACCACTTTAGGTAGCATGGACATTTAAAAAAATACTGATTCTTCCAATCCATGAAAATTAATTATCTTTCCCTTTTTGTGTATTCCCTTCAATTTCTTTCATCAATGTTTTATAATTTGCATTTTAAAGATATTTCACTTCTTTGGTTTAGTTTATTCCTAAGTATTATAGTTTCATAGCTATTGCAAACTGGATTATTTTCTTGACTTATTTTTCAGCTACCAAACATCATAGCTTACCCGAACCTACCTTAAAGTACTCAGAAAATTTGCATTAGACTACAGTTGGGCAATATCATCTAACATAAACCTGTTTCATAACAGTGTTAAAAATGTCGTATTATGTATTGAGTAGGATGCTGAAAGTGGAAACAATGGTTCTATAAGTACTCAATTGGTTATAGGGTTTTACTCAGTGCACACGGCTTTTGACCACTCTGAAGTCAAAAGCTCCCAAATTTTTCTACCATAAAGAAAAGATTAATATTTAAGGTAATGGATTTTCCAATTATCCTTATTTGATCTTGATATATCATATGAATATATCAAATTACCACATGCACCCAGGAAGTAGGTTCTTGTAATTAGGTATAAATAAAAAATAAGAAGAAAGAACCTGTGATTGATCCATTCTGACGTTGAGAGCCCTGAATAAATTTTTTTTACTTCAGCAAATGTATTTCTCACTTCTAAGATTTCTGTATTTTTGTTTTGTTTTCTATTTCAATATTTTTGAAAAATTCGTAAGTTGATTATCAGTATTATCTTGGAGATCTCTGAATTTTCTTAAAACTGATACTTTAAATTCTTGGTAACAAAGCTCACATACCGCCATCTTATTGGCAGTCACTGGTTTCTTTCTTTGCCTATTTGAGCAGGTCATGGTTCTCTGTTTACTATTTATTTACTTATTTGCTTATTTATTTAATTTTGGTAATGTATATCTGTGTCTTTGTACTGAACAATTTATCATTTTTCTGTCCTCTCTGTCTGGCATTTTTTGTGTTTTATTGGATATGTTTTTTTAGAGACTTGTAACTTTTGAATTTCTTCCTTCTTTTCTTCCCTCCCTTCCTTCCTTCCTTCTTTCTTTCCTTCCTTCCTTAGATCTCTGCCTCCTTTTTGGTACTAGATGGTACCTTAAGCCAGATTTACCTTGATTCTAACAAAGAATCAGAGTTATGCCTTTCCCTTATGGAAGAGGTCCCAAAGGAGGTATCCTGGCAGTGTGGGAAGATTGGCTACTAGCTGATGCCGAAAAGACCTATGGAAATTGCCCCCTAAAGAATGGTGCTGCTGGACAGCAATTCTGACTTTGTGTTTTGTTTGGCCAAAATCCAGAGCAGAGTTCCCAGGGCTGGGGATGATAATTCCACTTTCCCCACTTTGTCAGTGTAAAAGCAATGAATTGGGGGAATTTTTTCTGTGTGTTTGTTGCAGGGCAGTTTGGGGTGGGACATGGATATGAAAGTCTGATTCTCTTACCAACTGCTTTGTGTTTTTCTCACATCTCTGGGGCTTTAGAACTTTCTCATACTCATATTCGAGTTCTGAAACATTACTGGTGATAAGTTCAGTGCTAGATATTTGTTTTGGATTTTCCATGGGGAGGAGGGATAGTGAAACCAGCTTGCCTTTCTTTCTTTCTTTTGTATTTAATTTTTTTTATTAAATCATAATTGGGTACATTGGTGCAGTCATGGGGCACAATGTGCTGACTTCATATACAATCTAAAATATTTTATCAAACAGTTTAACATAGCCTTCATGGCCTTTTAATCACTATATGAAGACATTTGTATTCTGCATTTAGTAAGTTTTGCCTGTATAGCTTTGTATATTAATGAAATCATGGGATACAATGTGCTGGTTTTATATACCATTTGAAATACTTTCATCAAACTGGTTAACATAGCCTTCACCATATTTTCTGTATTTGTTTTCTTGATTTTCATTTTTTTTCTTTTCTATTTCTTTACCTTCACATTAGACTCTATCTTGCTTTATTTGTACTTTTAAATTATCTTATACTTCCAGATGGTTGCCTTAGATATTATAATATGTATAACTTATTATAACCTACTAAAATTGAAATATTACTACTTTGAGTAAAGTATTGAAATTTTACTTACATTTAGATTTCTTTTTCTTCTTTTAAAATCTAATTGTATGAAGTATTTCATATATTGAACACTATATCAGATGGTATTATAATTTTTACTTGAATTATAAAATGTAACTTAAAAAGTTAATGAGAAATAAAATAGTCTCTGTACCCCTACTTTTACCTGTTCTGTTTTCTTCTTTACTTTTAAAATTCTAATCTTTTTGCTTTATCACTTTCTGTTTGAGAGCTATCTTTAACCATTTTCTAAGAATATGCCTTATTTCTCCCCTGTTTGAGAATGTCTTTACTTCTTTTTCATTCCTAAAGAATAGTTTTGTTGGATATAGATATCATGAATGACACCTCTTTGCCTTCAGCACTGACATATTTTATGTTAAATCGTTCTGGCCTCTATGATTTTGAGTAAGAAATCCACTGTCATTCAAATCAGTGTTCCATGATAGTTTATGTGCTCTGTGTTTACTGATAAGACTTTGTTTTCTTTGTCTTTAGTTTGTAGAAGTTTAATTAGAATGTGTTGGCTTGGATTTCTTTGGGTGTACCATATTTGAAGTTTTCTCAGCTTCTTGTATCTGTAGGTGCATATCTTTTGCTAAATACAGGAAATTTTCAGCTACCATTTGTTTTAATTTTTTGGCCACATATTCTTTCTCCTTTTTGTGGGTACTTTGAATATATGAATGTTAGATTGTTTATTATTAGTCCAAACAATGCTAAGATTTTTTTTATTCATTTTTTTTCTTGAAAGTGTATTTTTCCCTCTGTTGCTTGAATTGAATGAATTCTATTAATCTGTTCTTAAATTCAGTGAGTCTGTATCCTGTAATCTGTACTCTATTATAGAGCTTATCCAGGAAGAGTTCCCTGCCCTCTTCCATTCTATTATTGAATTTTTCAGCTCTATAATTTATATTTGGTACTTTTCTTATACCTTGTTATTTCCTTTCAGATTTTCTACTTTTCATTAGTTCCAATGCATTTCTCAATTGTTGTTGAAGCAATGTTAGGGTGATTGCTTTAAAATCTTTGTCATATATGCTGAAATATTTATGGATTAAATAATATTATGTATAGAATTTACCCAAAATAATTTGAAGGAGTATAAATAAGACAAATTTAGCCTTCAGTTGACAATTGTTAACGCTAGATTATCAACACATGGTAATATTTTACTATATTACTCTTTCCACTTTCATATACAGTTTAAAATATTCATAATAAAAATTGTAAGAAAGCCTCTGAAATTCATGTTGTCCTAGTAGAAAAGATTAAATTTTATTATTTAAATATTATATATATTAATTATTATAAAGATTTTTCGATACCTTAAGAAAGATTGGTCTTACTTGCATAAAATTCTCCTTTTAATAGAGAGAAAGTGAATGAAAATAAACAAAGAACTCAACATGCAAAAAATACAGTTTTTGACCTATAGATAATTGGAAGGAGAGTTCATCTGTTTCTGGAAGTAATTTTTATAATAAATATCTCCTGTGTTCTCCTCATCTAGGATTCAATGTCTATAGGGAACCAATATATTAACTTCAAAACATGAACTTTTCTTGGCAAGATAACAATTTCATATTTATACATTATAAATGTAAACCTATATTTATATAAATATGTATAGATGTGTGTATACATAAATACTTTAAATAAAAATACATTTTAAACCCAGCATTACATTATATAATAAAAATTTGTCTTTATACTGTGTATTTTCCTAGTTGCAAATATTTCTCTTTTTGCTTTTTTAATTGGTGCATTCAATGTTATTTAGATCCATGTAGACAGTTGACATACAGGAACTATCATTTTCACTCCAAGCTAGGGATAGTTTGTTTTTATAGCTTAAGTATAATCTGTCAACTTCTATATATCTTTTTTTGTGTTTGTGATAATGCATCAGAAATAGGAAAAATCATGGTACCACAGCTATGGTACTTTGTTCAACAAAAGATACTTTTACTGTTTTATGTGCATTTTTATTGTCATCTTCCATGCTACCTATAAATATTTAATTATTTATATTCAAACATTGGTAAAAATGAGAGAGAACAAAATCTTTCTTTATAGCTATTTTATTTGGATTCTGCTAGTAAGTGATGAAGCAACTGTTCAGACTAGTTATTCCACTACATGTACTCAGGCAAAGTCATCCTCATCCCCGGAGGGAATAAGGCATCTCTTCAGAAAGTTAGATCCATGGGGAGGGCTTTGGGGAAAAGGATACTCTTTCTCCTGTGGTTTACCATTCCACCTCCAGGCACAGAAAGATATTGTACATAAACTAAATAGAGGTCAGACAGAGGTGAGGGAAGTTCATGCAAAGGTCAATAGAACTGGTTCTGGAATAAATAAATCAAAGGCTCTCTAGGGAAGTTTATATTGAACACAACCTAACTATCAACATCTTCAGCACTATAAGCAGCTCATGGTTTCATAATTAAAACATTGAGTGCTTATATTTATACATGTTCCAAAAACTTAGTGAATTATTCTTGAAAATAAATTTAAACTTTCTCATTAAAATACTAAATTTGCACATCTATCTTACTCAAGAGGAAATTTTATCTGCCTTATGGTAGAAATTATAGATGAGAGATCATTTTCCGTGAACACATTTCTAAAAATACCTTTTCAGCACAAATATAGTTCATTAATAAGTGATGGAATGAAATTGAGTACCATGCTGCAGCTGTTATCGTCAGACACTAGGTATGAAAAAACAAAAAAACTAGAGCAAATGTATGTTTAAACCTGAAGATAATAAGATATAAAATGGTATCTCAAACTTACAGAAATTCTAAAAATAATCAATGTGTAGAAATTCTTAAATTTAGTGTGCAAAAAACTTAAGTAGAAACAGTGAGATATAGTGCCAAGTAATACATCTGACTTAGTAGCATTACTGACATTATAATTTTACAGAAATCTCATAACAGTTCTGTCTAGCTTTCAAGATACTTTTGTATATCAGGGAATTAACGAGACTTTGCTATATGTCAAAAACATTTAGATTATTAATTATCGTTATACTTCATATGAGTTAGAGCAGCAACAAATCAACAATGACCCAATTTCTGCCTTAAGTCATTGATTATCTATGGTGAATTAAGGTATATTCAGCCAAAGATGAATGCTTTCAGTTTTCCAATCCATCATTTCATTCATCAATATCTAGTTCTGTACTCACTATAAGAACTGGAAAGGCTATTCTTTGTTCAATTTTATCTTGATAATCATTGACAAGATAGACTGAAGGAGTTTCAGAAATCGGAGAATATCCTTGACTTCAGTGTCATTTTGGTCACAAAATACGCTACTATATCCTAATCCATTGAACTTGTTAATGACGTTTAAGAGTAAAAACAACATATCTTTGAACAACAAACAACACCTAGGCACAGAATATAAGTCTGTATATGACAAAGGGAATCAAACATCACTGTGACATCACACACATTCACTTTCATTACCTACAACACTTCACCCCTTGCATCCATTTTAATCAACCAGTAAAAACTATAACACAGACTTATACGTATGGTCACTAATACAATCCACGGATTTTAGTGAAGGTGTTATACCCGTACCTTGTTATCCATGCCTACAGATTGACTGGCAAAGAATTAAGCAAGAATAGGAAGATAAATTTAAATACACTATGTTCCTTCCTGGAGATCTCTGTCAACAAAATCAAGGTCTGCAGGAAAATATTGGATTCTCATGTACTAAAGCAGGAATTCTCTATAAGGTATTCTGAACTCAATAAAAAGAAATTGCTAATACCATTAGAATAAATAAAATTTACATTTTCTCTCAAAATGTCCTTAGGCTTTCTATGAAAACTGGAAAAAACAAACATTATTTTCAACATATTTGACTCTATAAAGTACACATCCATTTTGAAAAAAAAATGGAGTGCTTTCTTAAATTCATGTGAATATTTATATCTCTGCCTTGTATATGCCAGTTTGCTTTTGTAATCAAGATATAATTTATGAGATAAGGATAGTGATTTTTCCATCAGGGGATATTATCAAGACATTATTAACTAATGAATATTGGCAAGACATGTATTTAGTTGCCAGTACCTACTCAGAACATTTGGTAGAGAGAGAAGAAAGATAGATGTAGAGATATACAATGATTATAATATATATTACATACTGTAACATTTGTGTTTATGTGTATATGGAATGAAGCATATAACTTCTAAGATTACATAGAATTTAGCAACTCAGCTGATTAACTTAAAGCTGTCTCAAATTTTTAGGAAATTTGAAATTCTACAATTAGCTTCTTTTGGATCTTTTACTATCGAAAAGATTTTTATTGGGTTACATCAGTTAATTATGGATCGATTATTATTTAACTTTATAACATCTTTAGGTATTAAAGGGGAATTAGTGTTTCTAGTTACTTTATCAAATTATTTATCAGTGTCTTGGATGTCACAAATTTTTGCAATTAGTCAAAATAAAGCAGTTCTGCTTAGAGAACTTCTGCTTAACTATTTTTCTTGAGTCCCAAATTGTTTTTAAATTACTAAGCAATCTCTTGTTTTGTGTTTTCAGAACATTCAGAACATTATACCTAATTAATTTACACAAGGGGGTGCTCACATATAAAATATATTTTATATATTCATATAGACACATATGAATGATAATTCTTACCTAATTTTAAAATCAAGGGGTATGGATCTATTTCAGAATATATCTTGTCTAAGAAATTAAAAGTTAAATATTCTGGACTGGGGGTGGTGGCTGACACCTGTAATCCTAGCACTCTGGGAGGCCAAGGTGGGTGGATTGCCTGAGCCAGAGTGAAACCCTGTTGGTAAAAAAAAAAAAAAAAAAAAAAATAGTTGTAGTAGGCGCCTGTAGTCCCAGCTACGGTGAAGGCTGAGGCAAGAGAATTGCTTGAACCCAAGAGTTTTAGGATGCTGTGAGCTGTGACAACATGGCACTAACTGAGAGTGACAAAGTGAGACTCTGTGTCAAAAAAATAAAATAAATAAATAAATAAATATTCTGTCAAATTGAATTATGATTCTTAACCAATCTCATATTATTATTAGTCCTTAAAAATTTCCTCAAATTCAGAAGAGAGAAGGTCCAATGTATCATAAAATAGTTTTTAAAATGACAGGCAACCCCAAAATGTGATGTGTTAGAAATTAGAATAGGAAGTATGCGATATCATTTTAATCTCACACACACTCTCATTCATCTGTTGCCTTTATGTTGGTAGAAATAGTTGGACACAAACTCAAAGCCTTGAGCACTCTGTACACTTTGGACCACTTACTTATTCTAGGTAAAGCTTAATTTTAAAGCTTAATTTTCTTATCACTATAATTTGAAAAAAAATTTCATCTTAAAATAATTGACAACTGATATAAATCACACAAAATGCTTAGCATGGTGTATATCAATACATATTAATTCAAATAATTAGTATACATTGTACCATTAATAATTACCATAAGTCATTTCATGTCATTGTGTAGAACTCACGTTTTCAAAAGTCCTTTCCCCCCCCTTAGTATCAAAAATGGCAGTCTGAAATTTTTTCCTGAAAATCTTATTTAAGCCAATGTCAAAGATTTCATACATAATTGGAATGTCATTGTATTATTGTCAAATGAATCACCCAGATGCGGTAGAAGTAAAAAAATCCACTATATTGACAAAAGTCATTAACACTAATTTGTTTTCTGCCACTGATTTTCTTGCAGCCCCTTGCCTATCACTTTCTGAAGGCCAATTAATTCTAAGAGTTATCTATGACACTGTTCTCTGTGTTATTTTCCACATTAACTCCCTAGCCAGTAATTCTGTACCTCAAAAATAGCAAACAAATTTTTTAGGAACAATTAAAATAGTAAAAATAGTCGAACCTAAAATCCTCACAATGATATGGATGTTTTATTCTTTATGTGCAAATAGATTTTCCTGATTTGCCAGGTCTTAGGAAAAGACAATGACATTTTCAAACTCTTCAGTTACAACTTGTGTGAAAAAAAAAAATCTAAACATCCATTGCTTAAAACTAGTGCAGCACAGACTTAAAAGAAAAATAATGTAGCTTTCATTCTTCTAATTTACTGCTTAAGATATTGAATACAACACATTCTCTAACCCCAAATTTGGCACAACTATTAGCTTTTTCCCAATTAAATTCTATTTTCAAGGACAGATTCTATTATTCTTCCACTTTCTCCAAACAAAAAATAACTCACCAACAAACAATAGAACAATTAACACTTTATTATATCTTAAATGAGTCACTTAATTATTCAAAACTTTATTATTTGGCTTACCAGTTAAATTATATTACATTTTTGAAATGACAAGCAAGAAAATCAATTATAGAGCTTTGAAACTGTAGGTATAGGTTATTGTGAATTAAGAAGTCCTCAGTTTCCACTGCATCTTTTATACATTATTAACTTTAGATAACTGAGTACTCTGAATACTTTTTTAAGATTGGGAAACAAAGAGTAGTCAAAAAGAGCCAAATCAGGACTGTAAGCTGAATGCTGTATGTTTTCCACAGAAACTCTCACAAAATAGCCCTTGTTTGTTGAGAAGCATGAGGTGCAATACTGTTGTGGGGGAGGACTCGATGGCAAAGCTTTCCTGGGTGTTTTACTGCTAAATCTTTGTTTAATTTTCTCAGGACATTTTCATAATAAGCAGATGGTATTGTTATTTTATCCTCCTGAAAATCAATAAACAAAATGCCTTGAGCATCCCCAAAAACTATTGTCATGAAGTTTGTTGTTGATGAATCCACTTTTGCTTTGACTGAACACTTCCACCTCTTAGTAGCCATTGTTTTGATTGTACTTTGTCTCCAGGTTCATAAAGCCATGCTAAATAAATGATAAAACCATAAAAAAGTCCTCAGTTTACCTTAAAAGAAAATCTCAGAGGATTAAGTCACAGAATAGTTGCCTATTTTAGTGTTATATTTTCTTCCTTGGGCACTGTTGACTTTAAATTTTTAGAGGGAAAAGTATGCACACCTAGTGTCTCATAGCAATCTCTATTATTAGTTTTTTCACACTTGAACATTATTTTCAATGGGACTTATAGTATGAGAGAGTGGGCACTACATAAACCTATCATTTAGCAATATTTTTGAACATTACTCAAAAACAACCCCTAAATACTTTAGGAAATTTTCCTAAATACTTAGGAAATTGTCTCAGATAAAGATAGACAATAATGGCATTTATTCAAGAAAATTAACATTAAAATTCTCTAAAAAGAATTAGAGTTTGAGGTATTTGGACAAAGACTTACTTCCTATTCACTCCTGCAAATTCAGCAAAATAGAAATTTATTCCAAATGAGTGCAACTAAGAATACAGGGCTACCTCTTCCTACAGCACCCACAGAGTAATTTTTCTGGGAGGAACAGGACTTGAATATTTTTCTTCCTGAGCCCAGTTGCATGTTGCTGGTACTAAGTTACAAATGAGTTTGGTCAAATAATGGGAGACTCCTTCCATTTATCCAAAGTATGACATGGGGCCCCTTGGTATCTCTAAGAGTAGTGGGACCCTGAACACACTTGTTCTAGGGCCTACGGTAGTCATTTCACGTTGGAAGAGTCATCCAAGAAGAACCAAGGTGATTTGCCCCCATCTACAGGCACTGAGTTGCTAAAGCAAGGGTGTCACTCAGATGAAAACATCATTGTCTCCATCCCCAGATCAAAAGATGTGGCTCTTAAAAGTTAGGGAGAGGCAAGTCACAAAACAAATCCCAAAGGAATTATTTTCACTTACAATAGAGTGTGGAGAAGTCCAAGTTTAAGAGTGCTCTCAAAAATACTAGAAGTTATAGCAAAATTGAATTGGGAGATTGTTAGATTAATTGGGCATATAGACTACATGCCAGGCACACTGAGAGAACCAGAGAAAGTGACAATTGGGAGAAGCCTATGAGGGGTCAGAAAAGGTCTCTAAGACAATCAAATTTACTGTCTTAAAGTTCCCTAGGCTAAAAGTTCAAGATCAAAGTGTTAAGGTGTTAACACTGTTGTTACATAATTACAAAGATAGCATAAATGTATTATTCCTTCTCCTGTCTTTGCTAAAGTGACTTAAAAATGAATTGTGTAAAATTATATTTATTCAAGAAAAAATAGGCAATTTGAATTAATTAATATTCAATGAAAACTTTTAATTAATAACCAAAATACTGCACACAAAGAGATCCTAGGTCCAGGTGATTACGCTGATGAAACTACCATTTTAAGAAAGAATAGCTACTAAATTGTGGCATAATCTTCTAAAAAGTAGAAGCAGAGGAAATACATCCTAACTCATTCTATTAGTCCAGTATTATATGGATAGCAAAATCAGACAAAGACATCTTAAAAAATAAAGTCACAAGTTCATTTTTAAATCAAGTTATTTGGTGATTTTTCAATGGAGATAACATTGAGTTCTTTATACAGTTTGGATATTAACCCCTTGTAAAATATATTGTATGTTTAGAAATATTTTCTTTCATTCTGGGAGAAATTAAAACATTTTTAAAAATTTTGTTGAATGTTTTATTTGCTTACATTTTTAGATTGATGTAGTTTCACTTGTTTTGTTTCTTTTTGTTTTTATTACCTGTGCTTTTGGTGTCATATCCAAAAAGTCATTGCCAAAAGCAATATTAAAGAGCTTTTTTCCCCTTTATTTTCTTTTAGGAGTTCATAGTTTTAGATCTTACATTAAGTTTTTGTACATATAAAGGCAATTTAATTATTTTGCATGTAAATATCCAGTTTTCCCACCATCATTTTTTTTTTCTTGAGATAGAGTCTCACTGTCACCCTGGATAGAGTGTGATGGCATCACAGCTCACAGCAACCTCAAATGCTTCAGCTTAAGTGATTCTCTTGCCTCAGCCTCCCAAGTAGATGGGACTACAGGAGCCTGCCACAATACCCAGCTATTTTTTGGTTTCTATAGTCACTGTTGTTTAGCAGGCCTGGGCCAGGCTCAAATCTGCCAGCTTCAGTGTATGTGGCTGGCACCCTACTCACTGAGCTATGGGCACTGAGACCCAATATCATTTATTGAAGAGACCTTCCTCTTCCCATTGTGTATTCTCGGTGTACTTACCAAAGATTAGTTGAAAATAGATGGGGGGGGATTTTTTCTGGGCTTTCTATTTTGTTTCATTGATCTTTGTGTCTGCTTTTATGACAAAACCATACAGTTTTTATTACTATAGTTTTATAATATAGTTTGACATCAGAAAGTGTGATGCCTCCAGCTTTGTTTTTCTTTCTCCTTGAATAGACATTTTCCCAAATAACTATAAGGTATATAAAAAGGTGCGCCACATAATTAATCATCAGAGAAATACAAATCATAATCACATGTAATATCATCTTGGCATATTAGGATGACTACTATCAAAGAATTAAGAGATAACAAGTGTCTGTAAGGATGTGAGAATAGGCAGCAGTTGTACACTATGAGTGGTAATGCAAATTTGTACAGGCATTATTGAAAGCAATATGAAAATTCCTTCAAAAGTAAAAAATAGAACTACTATATAATCAATCATCATACTTTAAAATTGGCATCTCAAAGACATCCATTCATGCATTATTCACAATAGCCCAAGTTATGGAAACAGCATAAGTGTACATTGACAAATGGGTAAACAATATGTATGATCATAGACACACACACATATATATAAAATACACACACACACACAGTAAAACAAAGAACCTGGATGACATTAGACTAAGGTAAATAAGGCAATAAGAAGCAATAAGAAAACTGGGTGGCTATATGCAAAATAATAAAGTTAGAGCCTTAGCACCCACCATATGTGAAAATTAATTGAAAATGGATCAATGGCCTAAATGTAAGAGCTAGAACAATGAAATTCTTAGAAGGAGAGGGAAATTCTTCATGACCTCAGTTTGGCAAAAAATTCTTAGAAGTGAGAAAAAAGCATGGGAAACCAATGGGAGGGGGGTGGGAAATGGACAAATTAGACTTCATCAACATTTTTTAGAAAACTGTGTTTTTCAATAGAAATTACAAAGAAGGGAGAAGATAACCCACAAAGTGGGAGAAGATATTTCATATGTATATGATAGAGGAATTTTATCTGTTATGGATAAGAACTCTTACAACAATAATATAAAGTCAAATAATTCAATGAAAAATGGAAAAAGAATCACAATAGAAATTTCCTCAGAGAAGTATCCAATAGGACAATAAACATTTAAAAGGAATTCAGTATCATTAGTCATTAGGGAAATGCATTTCCCACCCCCTGGGATGGTATAGACGAAGTCTGTACATGAAAACATGTCTATACAAAAACATGTGTTTGAATGCTTATAGCAGCTTTATTCATAATAGCCAAAAGATGGAAACAATCTAAACACCCACGCACTAAAGAATCGATATACAAAATGTGGTATATCCTTACAATGGAATAACAATTCACATTATAATATGGGTGCACCTCAAAAACATTATAGCAAGTGAAAGAAGCCAGTCACAAAATAATACTTACAATTCCATTGATATGAAATGTCCAGAGTTAGCAAATTTATTGAGACTGAAGGCATATGAATGGTTTGCTAGTTTTGGCAGACTAAGACAATGCTCACTCAAGAGCATGGGGTTTCCTTCCAAGGTGATGAAAATGTTCAGCAACTAACTATGATGATAGTTGCATATAATCTGTGAAATACCAAACAAGAACTGACTTTGCACACAGTAAATGGGTGAATTGCACTTTTTTCACCTTTGTTTATCCAACACTGAATTGGGATGCCTTTAGTTTCAAATTTTAACTCACACCTCTGTAAACTGTTCCAACACAATAGGAGGGCAATTGTGTTTTATTATATCCCTCCTGACTTCTTATCTCAGTTGTCTCTCCTCCTCCTCTCAATAAATGTTAGTTGATGATAACTCCTCCATTAAAGGCTTCTTAAATGGCAACATTCTTTATCCTGTAATATTAATGGGGCAAATCAGAAGTATGACACATAACTCAGACTTTTTATTTCAGCAATTTTCTATCCTATTTATTTTAACTGGCACGCCTAGAGTTACAGTACTTTATTGGCTTCGTTTAAATGTGCTATTGTTACTTATGGGTTAAGCAGGTAGGCTGATTGCATTAATAAAAATTGATAAGTAGGCAGGTTATCCTTCCTAATTTATTGCCATGGCAACAGACAAGCAACCATGCCTTGTTTCTCAGGAGCAGAATGCTAATAATCAAATGTGCCTTACCCAGATGAATTTATAATACAGTTTACTAATATAAATGTCTCGACATTGTGTATATTACTGAAGAAAAACACACATTAATTCTGCATCTAAGTTGTGTGATGGATATGCTCAGGAAAATGAAAAAATGAGAACATTCCCCTGAAACATCAAAATTGTTCATTAAAGTAATGTATTTTAAATAGTGTGTACAGTGAACAATTTAATTCTCTGACATTCATGTTGTTTATTTCATGTTGTTTATTTCTGATTTTATTACAGAAAAATGTAGTAATGCATAGTTATTTTGACATCTCTAAAAATAATGGGTCCTGCACAAGAGTTCAATTAAGCAATAATCCCTGGGAAAATGGTCATTACTAGCAGTTAATGATTGGTTTGTTAGTTAATGGCCCAAGGCAAAGCTGAGGGCGGTTAAGATTCTAACAAACGAGTTGTGAATTGTAGCAATGGTTTGTGAATTGTAGCAGTGAGGGATTTTTAAAGGATTTTTCCCCTGGTTATAAACCACCTTTTATGGTGTAGGATAGCAATAATATGCTTTTGAAGACTGATTACAACATAGGAAAGTCTCTGAAACAATTCGTATTTATGGTAAACTGACAATTGATTTTCTACTGATACTTCCCAACACTCTAAAGTTGTAGGTGTGATTTTTTTTTTTCATTTTGGAATATAGACACTTATATTGTACCCATACATCGTTCATTGGTTCAAAGTGGATGCGATCCTATGCAGAGGTTACAAACAGCATTCTGCTTTGGTGGTGTTTTAGGTTGAAAAAAATCATGTGATTCCTATTAGTAATGATTGCATATTATCTTTAGGTTTCTGGATGACAAATATTGACCTGTGATATTACTTTAAAATTTTCTTGAAATGGGGTCATCCATAGAGTTTTTACTTGAAAGTGTTTAAGATTACAGAATGGGCTCCTGAATTCTCTACACCACTATAGGTCCCCAAAGAGGAAAAGGCCAGTGGTTCCCCTGCCCTACAAGTCTGTGCTTATGTGTTCACGAGTAATTTAACAGAATAAATTGCTATATTCAGAATTTTTGTTTCCTAACATCAGGGATAGCTCATCACTTCTCTTTTTTTAATCTGCAGGAAATGAGACTTCATTAGTCTGAGTCCTGGCTCACGAAACTACTGTAATGAAACTGTAATGGCTTCTAGGATACAGGAAGGCTTCTTCTGCTTTCAGAAATAAGACCTTTGATTTAGCTTCAATTAAATCTGGTTCTACATAACAGACAAGCCCAACTTGTAAACTGGTGAATTGATGGGGAGATAATGCAAACTGATAATCTGGCTCTCTAGATAAATTTTTTTTAGAAAAATTAATTGATATCTTTTAAAATGAGTTTTTCAATTCATGGTGTGAACATTTTCTAGGTGTCAGCTAGAATTTAGAATTGAGTTTAATCAGAAGGGTCACATGGAAGAGGAATTAGTCTAATTCTAGAAACATGCAGTAGGCACATATTACCAATTTAAATTATTTGATTAACATTCTCCTATAAAAACCATGGTATCTTATCATAGTGACCCACCACTTGCATATGGGGATTTGCCTTTGTGACAAGAACATCCCTTGGGAGAACTTATTTTGATCTGAATGAATCTCACTCTCTTTCCTCACCTCTGCGCCTCTATTCACAGGCACATACTTGTGAACACACATTCACACACACAAATTTACCCAACTGACATTCAATGACTAAAATGTTCTAACTTTAATAATTAGCCTATCTGGGATTCAGAATAATGACACTGTGAATTCAAATCTTATGTGTGTTTGTTCATATTACATACAAGTATCGGGAAATGAATTAAATAGCAAAACGTGATGTAAAAACAATAAAATCTTTAAAAAATATTATAAGTTTCAAGCTTATATTTTAATATTAAGAACTGGAGATGAATAATTGCTGAAACCATACTTACCATTCTAAAATGTCAATATTAAAGTTTTTTTTCCCCCCTGAGAGTAATTTAATTTTTTAAATATTCTAAACACTGGAAAAATCTCTACCCGCTCCACGATGCATCTCTCTCAAACAGAGATCAATTAAGGCCCAATGAATTCAGCTCTTATCTGAGGTCAGAATGGGCTCCAGGGGGCCATCTAAATCATGCATAGTGTTGATATGTAATTCATACATCCACACAAAAATAAAGGCTTGGTACTTGAGGAATCACCAATTTATGCTGGATTTTACAATCTTTTTTCTACTTAATAAACCAACCTATTATTCATCGGTATTTTTGTTTCTTAATAATGCATGTTTGTGTTTGGAAAAAAAAAATACTTGACGTTAGATACAGAATTGATGATACGTAAATAATGAGTATTAGCCCAATAAAGACATGCTGTCAGCAAAATATCTTCTCTTTCTAACTCAATTGGGATTGCACTGCAGTGTGTACATTATGTTGCTTCAATTAATTCAAATCATTCCTAATTGGGATCTCTTAAATAACTCCCTCCTGGGTCTAGAGAGGAAATTGAATCAAGCATTAAATCAGGAAGTCATCTCTATCTTGAAAATATACTGTTATTCATAATCAAATATGCTGATGTTGATGTTACTGAATATTGAGGAAAAAAAGCCCTCCTTGTACTTTGTAATTAAGGAAATACTACTTAGTTAAAATTATGGTTAACTGATAGTAGTAAAAACCAATAAAATATTGAATGCATCTTGATTCCTGTGGGTAACTGGAATTACTTGGAGTATGTTGGATAGAGAAGAATGATTGATATATAAGTTTAGAAGTTAGTAGGAGCTGATTGAACAAAGTGAGTCCAAATGGCACCCATTACTATGAAGGATGGTGTAGAGATAATGGTAAGGAGGAGACAGTATTTGTGGCAAAATATATAACGAGAAAGGAGGTTTAATGTTGAAATAGTAATAATAATCCTCTGAAGACAAAGAGCAGGCCTGGCACTGTGGCTACACCGGTAATCCCTGCACTTTGGGAAGCCAAGGTGAAGAATCCTTTGAGGCCAGGAGTTCAAGACCAGCCTAGAAAACACAGTCAGACCCCCATTTCTACAAAGATAAAAAAAAATCAGCCAGGCATGGTGCTGATCACCCGTAGCTGTGGGTTCCAATGTCCTGCTGTCCTTGGAAGCCCATACTTCCTCCACTGCATCAAGCCTGAGATAGTTCCTGCTGGCATTCTCTCTGATGGGGTCTGAAGTGCTGATCTTAGTGACAGCCTGGCTATCTCTCCTGCTTGCTGTTTCAGCATTTCCAGAGCAGCATACCTACCTTGGATGTTTCTCCTGTTTGGTGGTAGTTGTCCAGTGATTTAATGCATGGCTCCTCCATTACCAAATGCTTGTACATGCCACTCACTAAGACTTTGATACATTCCTTGTAAAACTTCATAGGGCAGTGTCTCTAATGATCCCTTAAGCCTCCCTATAGAGATGACCCTTCTTAAAACAAGCCTATAATTTCATTCAACATCATTTTCTTAGATGAGCATCTAAACTTCTGACAAACTCTATAGCTTTGGTGCTATATCATATTTAGCATAAGCTTAACAAATTATACAGTTGTCTTTCCCAGAGGATTTACTTTCTTCTGGTTATTTGTGCATAGAGGAGCACAGGCATTAAATCATTCTAAGTACCAGATTGAGTCTGTCTTAGGTATTTCTTCAAGTTTGAGAAAGATGTCCTTCACACCAAGGATTTTTTAAAAGACTAGTTCCTATAAATAGGTGTTTGTTTCCTTTCCAATACTTCCCACCCCACCCAATTTTTTTTTCCAAAGACATTACAATTTATCCAGTTGTAGGTAGTTCACCTTAAACTGGGTAAGTCTCCACTCCTGGATGCTATATAGAATATATCTTCTCTACAGAGCCTCTGTGGCACTAGGATAAAGAGCATATATAAAAATATATAAACACACACACATATACACACAGACACACACATATATTTAAATATATATGAATATATATATATATATATATATATATATATATATATATATACATATATATATATATATATATTGGACTAATTCGGTCTGACTTTTCTCAGTTTGGTGGTAATTTGGTCATTATGTTGAGGATGAGGGGAATGAACCGAGCTATGGAAATACAATCCCGAGAAGCACGAATGTTTCCAATTACTAATATTAAAGATTCTTCCCTCTTTTCCCCCCTGATGAAATTTGGAGATCCATATGAAACCATGGGGGTAAATAGTGATAAATTCATTAGTTCCTGGAGATAACTGTGGATGTGTTCACAGATATTCTGCCCTTTGGATGGCCATGGGGTTGCACTACCCATTGCTGAGGGTGTTTCAGTAAAGGCACTCGTGGGTCTTCTGGGAGCCACACTGGGGCTATTCTGCTTTCTGAAAAATGATGCTTCCTTAATGCAGGAAAGTTCATTGGGAGGCCTTGGACAGGCTCAGTTCTCCCATCTTTTTGGTTTGCAGTTCTCAGGAGTAACTAGTATATTATAGGAATGTAACATCCTGGGGGAAAGAGGAAGTGGCTGGAACAGCCTGGTCTGTTCCTGTCCTCACCCGTAACAGGATGTCTTCACCGTGTTGGCTGGTGTTTCATGTGACCCTGCATTATATAGTCTGGAGTGGGCTGCATTTCTGGTCCCTCGGTGGTAGTACAATTGGGGTGCACACAGTAGAGGCTCCTTCCACCATGGGCCAGAGGGGGCCCAGCACATGATGAACCCTAACCTGAGTCTTCAGTTGTCTCTTGCTTCATGTAACTTGTTGTGAGTGTGAATGTCGTGTCTCACCAGGCTCAGATAAGTCAGTTGACCAGTACACAGTACACCTGCTTCCCACTGGTTGGCATCAGAGTCTGGTTAGCTGGCAGTGCCTCTCTTCAGCGGGGCCTATGCCAAGGTCTCTGAGGGAGGGCACCTCTTTGTGGACTGCTGGGGTGGTGATCTATTCGTGGCTACCACTCATAGGAAGGCAGCCCTTTCTATTTTTACATATGTTCTTTAAATGTAGACATCAGGAAAAGGGTTTTTCCTACTAATATTTTCTCTCCATTCCTTTTATCTCCTAAAGACCAGTCTTTATCACCCTAACATTTCCTGTTCACTGACACCATCTTGATTCCCCACATCAAGTTCAACTCAAGTTTGTGTTCCCTATTTTGTTCAAAATATGAACAAAAGCCTTGAAATTATCAGTGGGTCAATATGAGAGTTGACTTCTCTTTAATGAAGTCCTGGGTTTTTGTGAGGTAGAATTAGCCCAGTGGTTGTAAATCAAGCTTTATTTCTAACATGTCTTTTGCTTAATGCTACAGAATTGCATTCACTATCATGGGAAGAGGTTTATAGAGAAAAAGAACCGTGTCTAATGGGTACTGAAATGTAATTTCACAGACTTTATTGAAACAGTTCCTCTACTAATATTACTTTGCACTTAACTAATGTATTTGTTTAATGTGAAGTTAGCAAGAAGACTAAACTCAGAGAAATAAAAAATACCTGGACCATTTCCCAATATAAAATAAGAATGAAACAAAACAAATATACTCATAGGCACACAAAAGACAGGCTTTTCTATATTTTGACAAAAGTAGACTTTTATCAACATAAAGTTGCCACCCAGAGAAAATCAGGATTGTTTTCTGATAGATTATTTTGAAAGGTGGGTCAGCATCACATTTCCTGCATAAATTTGTTTTGTTATTTCAGTGATTATAAGAGGAACTAACTCACAAGGGACTACCGCCTCCTATATATAGGCCTCTTACTCATTTACATAACCCTTTTCTCACAGTTGGGAACTTGAATAAGTAATGTGGATATTTTAATACAAGGAATATAAGGAAATACAAGGAAAATATTCAAGCAGAAACAGGAGACAACAAATATACTCTGGAATTCTAATCCTAAAATGGAAAAAAAAAGTTAAATTCTAAAACATTTTTATGACTTTTACGTAAAATCTTCTCCATATTACCAACTAGGAAACTGGGATTATTACATTCCTTTGACTCAGGGAAAATCCTAGGATTTGGAAGATAATAGATCTTTTTCTTTTCCTCTTTAGTAATATTAATTCCCAATACCATAACCTCAATATAATGGTAATCTTGACAAATGAGTAAGAAAAGTGTACCCATTCTCATTTCATATAAATATGTTCTTCAGCATAGATGGTGGAGACTTGATAAGTCAGGCACTTACAGTATGAATTCAATGAAAGTCCTGTTTTCTGTCCCAGGCCATGCTCTCCAAGTGCCTGGGATATTATTAGATAAGCTATGGATATTTTGCAGTACACGATACTCATACACAAGTCGATTTTATTTTCATTATTTCACATTCTATAAGCATGTATCGTCAGCGTCCGCTTCCGTAGAATCAGAGTTGCAAGAATTTCATTGATCCTCTAATCCACCTTTTCCCTAAGATGAAAATGTATTTTCTCCTCTCAGCATTTGCTCACATGGTGTTAGAGCATTTCTTCTTTAACATTTTTACTGACTACTTCACAGGGTGTTATATTTCATTACAGGCAAATGTAAACAAGTAAAAAAAATTGGCATGAAATTGAGCTAAAAATTCAGACACTTGTCTAAAGTTCTCATAATGTTGACTATATACTTGTCCAGCTTTTCTAAGTTCCTCTGTAATTCTGACACTCTAAAATCATTATATTTTGCAAAGTGTCTTCTTAGAAGAAAGAGGACACATTGTGCAACCTGGATATTACACATACGTATATGTGCAAGTGTGACCAACGTCTTTGTTTGTTCTTTTTAAATATGATCCACTGTTAATGGATATTGAACTTGTTGCCTACTGAAATCTCTATGCCTTTGATAAGTCAGTTCATGTTATCTAGGTCTTTTTTTTAAATCTTATTTAGAAATTCATCATCAGTTATACATATGGTACTTTTCAATTATGACGTTGATGGATGGGTCACATAGAATCATGGTTTTCATATGCATTATGTTAACAATCTGTCAACGTCTTCTGTTTCTCACCTATTTGAAATTTATTCTTTATACGTCTTTTTCCAAAGGCAAGACAGAACAAATATCAATTCATTTAATCTAAGCTGAGTTTCAGTCTCAGAGAGACTTCAATAGTCTTTTAAAGGGAAAATAAATTTAGAGACCATTTAATCAAATATCATCTTTTAAGTTTAGGGTTGTAAGTCTCAGAGAAATGAAATGGATTTCTTATGATTAAGAATATGATTAAGCATTGGTTAAAAGCAAGGTATATCATATTTATTTGTAGTATCCTCTGTATGAGGGAAAATTTTCCCATATTCATGTATCAGATTTATGAGCTATAGTAATTAATTATGTTTATTAAACTCTATTAATGTATCTAGGTTATAAACAATACAGCTAGTAATATTTCTATTGCTATGACAGATAAAAAAGAAATGAGTGATGTGAATACCTTATTTTCACTTGCTAATTACTGTAATGTTTATCGACGGAAAATGTATCATTTCCTGTTATTAGGAGGGAGTGCAAGAATATCAGTTATAATATTTTTCTCAGCACATAGAAATAAATGAACTCCAGGGCCTATCTCAATATCAGAACATTCTGAATTTAGACATAGCTTTATCACAGTATTGGCTGCTGCCTTAGTTGTTGGAATAATTGTTTTGTTAAAGTTAAAGGAAGAAGCAAAGAAAGTTCATGATTTATTGATCTGTTTTTCTTGCTGGCTTGAAATAAAGAGAATTGGTAGCAATTCCCTATGCATGTATTGATTATTACATAAAAGGACCTGTAAGATGGGGCAGTTGAATGGTGTTGAAAGTGGCTAAAAATGTTTCCCGACAACCCTTATGAGATTTTCAAGGGTTCAGTTTTATTTGAACACTACATTCTCATTTTTGTTATTTTTCAAGGAAAAGAGAAAGCTAATTTAAGTCGGGTAGAGCTCTTTTTTCTTGTGAAAGCAAAGTGATCAATGATCTTAATGGGTTGATGGTAGATTAAAGTTCCAAATTGAAAACTGAAATGTTTAATTCACGTTTCATAACTAGTACCTGATTCTCATAAAATCTTAAAATTAATTAAATTAAATTTTTAATGAATATTGTTCCACTGAAGAATACTTGGAACCACCGTGCCCAGACTTCCTTCATCTGAATCTTTCCTCACATGGTTAGAATCTGAGTCTTATAAAGTCAGTATACACAGGGGATTATATAGAATGACCTTTACCTTGTTTTATAAATGATTAAAACATAGTAGTTATTTTTAGGAACTATTATCAGCAAAGAGTCCTACCTAATAAAATACAAATAAGATGCAGGTTTCTGTTTCCTTGTTCAATTTAAAAAAATTAGTGATACATTTACAAATTTTGAAAAGGCATAGAATATATGAGGTGTAATGTAATGGCCAGAATATTACACCCATATGTATGAATCTGGTAACTTACAAATGCAGACCAGTGATGTTGGGAATTATTGCCTCAAATATGACAGTGTCATTGCTGTTTATGATGTGATTTTCTTTTGGTAAAATTCCAAACAACACAGTGCAATTTTCTTTAAGTTTACCTTACAGTTGCTTTTCTAGAAAATTCAATGTAAATTTAAACAGTGCCAAAATTATTTGTACCTAATGTAAAAAAGAATTTGGTTCTCAATTCAAGTAATATAACTAGTCTCCCTAGGTATGCTGCATTTTGCAGAAATAACTGACAAAGATTCAAGCGCTTTTAGACAGATTTTAGGAGCTAGACATTTTTTTCTTCATTTTATAGAGTGGGCCTACGTACTTCAGGACATCTGGTGTCCCACGCATCCTCCAATACAACATGTGTGGTAACCCCCCAAATATTTTTTACAAGAAACAAATCCACATAAATTTCTAAAACACCACCGGATGTGATTCCACTCCTCATAACATATTGCTTCTATTCTATAATACTGATTAGAAACTAATGCTCCTAATATGTAAGTGAACAAACAGATGCAATCACTACTATCCTATCCTAATAAGAGCAGAAGTAACAAGAGAAAACTTTCAGCTTAATAAAGACTGAACACCCCCAGAATGCAGTGAGTACCTGGTAAGCAGACAAGTGCAGAAAAAATGAATCACCAAATAATAATTTGTAGTTCTTTCATTGATTAATTGAATGACCAAATTTCCAAGAACAAATTGGGATATTAGAATTTTGCCAATTAAGCAAATTTTTCACTTATTAAGCCACAGAAATAATTCAATATCAATTTATATATTTTGACATCACCCAGTTGTCATTTTCTTTGGAGTAGAACAATTTTTGTGTGTGTATAATTTTTTGTGTTAATGTTGTTCATATCACAAAGTTAAGGGTTTTGTAAATGGTCAGAAACATTTCATATCCATGATGTTTTTATTCTTTTATTCTCACTTACCTTCTTTTTCTTAGTGTGTTGATTTATAAATATGTATGCAAATTCATAACACAAATAAGCACATACTTGGTGTTCATCTATCTATGCTATTTTATGTCAAATTCCTGAATGTACTGGTAAATTGATCACTAGTCCACCAGCATTTCCACTAAATTTCTCATCTAATATGATTTCTCCCTTGCAGTGTTCTTGATAATTATTTTATGCAATTGTCCTACGCCCTTCGTTAGAATAATGAGTGAGGAACATGGGCGTGTCTAATTTACTGAATAATCCTGCTTCCTAAAATCTGCAGCTCTTTTTTTGCTTGATTCACAAATATCTGAAACTTGATCCTGAAGCAGATTTGACCAAAACTTTGTCTAATGTCTATCTGTTAAGAAAGTAACCATCCACATCTTGCAAACTATGCAAGGAAGCAATTAGGAAATGGAACTTCAGGTTGAATGATCATCATCACATATATAAAAAATAACCAGCCAATTGCTCTTTTCTTTCATTTTTCCACTACACATTTGGCTTTCACATCACTGGACTACTCAATGGACCATTTTTAATGAATTGGCTGGCCAATTTCAGCAAGTATCTTATTGACTAAAACCTTTTTATTTATTTTTTTCTCACAAAGAATCTAATGGTTGCTGGAACTGATCACATCTATCCAATCTATTTAGCCAGAGTTACACACACCTGAGTCTTTGATGTCAGACAAGGTATAACAAAAAGGAAAATTAAAGGAACTAGATACCCTAATAAAATGGTCACTTGTCCCTTTCCTTTTTTCCCTTTTGCTAATTCCTCCACCTTTTCCCTAATTCCTCCACCTTTTTTCCTATGTTTCATTAATATTCTTCCCCCCTTTTTTCCTATCCCCTGTTTCTTCAGAAAATGGAGACATTAGCTTCTTTAGTATCCTATTTATAGAAAATGGGAAAGTCAGATGAGTTATTCTGGCCTGTACCAGTGATGTTGCCTCAGACACACAGCAAGGCGAATCCTTCATGGCAGAAGGCTGGGTCTGTGTAAGGCTGACCATGTGCCTGCTCATAAAGCAGCACAAGGAGAAACTAGATTATTTCACTCCCTAAGCATTGTCAAAATGGCTTTCTGTCCTCATAAAAGTCTAGCAACTGAAAAAGTAAACAAGTATTTATTGATCTATTAAGGTTTCAATTATCCTCCTCCTCCAAAACCATTAAAGAAGTTAAAAAAAAAAAAAAAAAAAGGTTTTGTACTAACCTAGGAAGGAGCCCTGGGGAAACAGTTTTTAAAGTTGTTTGTTTCCTTGTTCGTTTTTTCCGTGTCTTTTAACATGCACAAATAAGCAATTTTAGTGTCATTTAAAGGAGAAAGGATTAACAGACCCATCTCATTTTATCCACTTGTCTCTTGGTTACTATTCCTGGAATTTTGTATGTTATAAACATAGGTAAAAACTGAGATACTTATTGAAAAAACTTGCCTTAAAAGTATAGTTCTTATACATAGTATGTCTATAACACATCCATTTGAGAAACTGAAAGATGAGCTGTCTGGCAGAGGTTTTTATAATCTCATTTTTTTAATAAAGAAGCAAAAAAGCAATCTTTGAAAAACAGAACAATATAATTTTAATTCATTTTGCTTTAATGGCTGAAGACCAGAGGCAAAATAAACCAAACAGGAAAAGAAAATAGTACATATGGGTAATATGACTGGGATTATGTTACTGAAGAATCATAACTTTTGACTTTAATGACTTTAATATGATTCAATTTTCAATTTTAACATTATAATGACTCAGAATCCTAATTATCAACTTTTTCTGCATATCACATTTTTTTCTTCTTGGATTGTTGCTAGCACTATTTCCTGGTTAGCACATTTATTTTTATTTTTGTCTCTCTTAAAAACATGCAAACAACATTTTAGCAATAATTTTCCAGCTGTATTTTTCATTTTTGCTCAAAACTGTTTTAAGAAAGAATGCTAAAACTCTCAAATGTTCTTAGCTTGAAAATATTTTGAGCGCTATATTTCTTCTCTGTGTAATATGCATGTATAATTTCTCTTAAATTGCCACCATTATCAAAATACATAAGCATATCAAAAAAACTATCTTCAACTCTGTCTCAGTTTTCCTAAAATTTATACATTCTATTGAAAGAAAGAGAAACTTTAATTACCTGTGCCATGATAATAATATATATTATTTGAAACCAGGAATAATTATCTAATCTCTTTTAAAATTCATCTGTGCTTTATATATTAACTGATGCTTCTGAATCAGATTTTCATTTTAAAAAACGATTATGGCAGAAAGGTTCAGTGTGTTTTTATTAAATAGCAGAAATATCTATTATATCGAAATCTTACAAAAGGCCCCTCTTATGAAAAAGATCAAAGTAGGATTGCTGTGAGGGGACCATAGGGTTGTGTTCTGCTGTACAATTTTCTGCTTTTTTCTATTGCAACTTGTGAAGATCCAAAATTAGCCCAAGCTTCCACTGTTGGAAAATCAGAGTCAGTTGTCAAACTTAGAAGGATGATACATTTTTTTGGCTTATAAGCCGAGAAAAGGAGCCTTGCTTTTCTCAACCTACACACCCTCCCACCCCCCAACCATTCTAGGCTTCTACATCGCTCTGTTCCTCTCTAACTGCTCTCATCAGAGCTCAGATTTCACTCTTTCCAGCTAGTTTGTCCACTCTACAAATACAGAGACAATAGTTGTCATAGGTTTTACCTCCTCATTTGCTACCATCATGTTGGACAAATAATAAGCACTCAGGAAATACTTACTAAATGAATGAATTGAAGAGCCAATAAATAACTAAATATTAAGATAAGTTAAAGAAGAAACAAAATATCTATCCATTAGCAGAGTAAATGTCGTAGGAGAATGTTTATTAATACCAAACTTTGCTACTAAGAATCCATTTGTGTACAATCCAACCTACTGACATTTCTGCTTGCATGTTAGGAGCCTCAATGGAGAGGCTTCCTGCTTTGTACCCAAGCAAATCCTTTCACCTGTGATTTAGTTCTTTCTTGGTTTCCAGGAATGTGTTTTCTATAAATCACTCTACTCTTCTTTTCTCCATTTTCCACCTTTCCTGCATTGATTATTTTCCTTTCACAAGTAAGTATACTCCAGTCTGGTCCAAACTAAACACACACAAGGACACACATTCTTTTTTTTTTTTACTGTTGGGGATTGATTGAGGGTACAAAGAACTAGGTTACATTGATTGCATTTGTTAGGTAACATCTCTCTTATCATTGGGCCCCACCCCCAAAAGGTATGTCACAGACATTCTTTAAACTCCACTACCATTTCATCTCTCTCCATTCCTAGTCCAACATGTAGTAGATCATGAAAAATATGACCTACACTTTCAATTTTCGCTAATTTATCTTCCTTTTGATTTTTTAATTTGCTGCCTGCATCCTTCCCATTAACTACAATGTATCATTTTCGAGAAAGATAAAATAATAATGAATAATAACAAAAATGATGACAATAATAACATATTACATAGTGTTTCCCGTATACCAGGCATTGCTCTAACGTGTTGTGTTTTAATTTAATATTCATGGCGACTCTGAGAAAGAGCTGACACTGAAACACATAAAGCCTAATGAGATAACACAATTATTAGCGGGTAGAGTCAGGATTTGAATCCAACCAGTAGGCTTCAAACACACACTTACAGGAGCCACAATATAGTGACTATCACCAAAGGTTGTAAAAGCATTATGTGACTTCTTTCTTAGCCTAATATTGGTTGCTCTTTCAAAAAGTATTCAGATGGAATGCTTAGGAAATACTGAATTTTGGGTGAAATTTAATTCTCCTCTAATTACTTTTATTTTTCCCTTTGGTTATTCTCTTTAAGCTTTTTTCTCACCAAACTTTAAATATTGATGCTTCTCAAAACTATATTCTATATATTCCCTCTTCTTCTTATGTTACACACCTTTTGTAGGAGAATTCATTCCTTCCTGGGCCTCAGTTACCATCTCCATGTAGCTTATAGCTCCTATTCATTTCTATTTATAAACATATGTATATATGAAAGTTATATATATATATATAAATAATACACATATATACATACACACACATATATAACACACATGTATACATACACACACTAGCCTTGGCAAATTTCTACTTTGATATTCCACAGCACTCAAATTCCTGATTTCCAGACTTGAGCAATAGAATAATCATGGTTAAAATGTTTAAAAATAGATGGAACTAGTTGGTACAACTCAGGAAAAATTAGAATGTATGAAAAAGCAAATGAAAAATATAGAGATGTAAGATGGAAAGAAACAGCCACATGTTTGCTATTGGGCCTTGGAAGAGACCATTCAGCCTGATAAGTGTGTCATTAACTGGGTGTTACTGACCCAAAGCTGAAAGGTTGTGCACGCACAGTAGGAATATATTAGCAAGTGAATAAATTCAGACAAGAGACTAAGCTCTGGCACATCTAAAGGTACAAGTAAATTGCCACTGACTCATGCTCTGTCACCTCCTCTCCGTCATAATGCCCGTCCCTTTATGTTCTTTACATTAGTTGACTCAGGAATGTTAAAAGGTGGATCTGCGCGATAAACTGATGTCATCCAGAAGTGGATGGCAGAGGCATTACAGCCCTCCTGGAGGGTGATTCTGAAACTGAGTGATAAAGGGAAATCTTCCCAGTGGGCAGAGTTTTGAACAGCACAGTTTGTTCTCCGCTTCCATTGGCCACTTCATTTGGCCAAGAACACAAGTGTGCTCTGATTCCCAGGCAGTTGTTAGCAGTTTTGCTAAATGGTAAAAGACCTGGAAGAAATAAGGTTGGACAATTGGACATCTGGGAAAGAGGTCTGAGGATAGATCTTTCAGCCTTTGAAGATAGTGACATTTATGTGAACAATCACATCTGCTGCAGAGAAGGCTCCTGACACTCAGGTAGACGCAATGGCACTAACTGTGGCGTCAACTCACTGTTTCCTCAGGCTGCTGTGGAATGTGTTCAAGGGGGCTGTGAACAAAGCGTCTGCAGGGTCAGAAGTAGAAGCTATTCGTGTGTTCCCAAATTCGATCTCCATCTTATCAAAGCTGACCTTGGTGATAATGCTAAATACCTACTATGACAATACCAGAGGGCAGGGCAGCGCCCTGCTCAGGCCACCATTCCCAGTCCCGCATGGTAGCAGACTGATCGTATTGGACTTCTTCACAGGGGAAGCCGGGACAGAAGGAGCAAACCCAATGTGCTATACCCGTACTCTGGATACGGATTTGCCTTCCCACCAACAGGGGACTCACGGAGCATCCATTCACTACCCGTCACAGAACATAGATTCTTACCAAGACATTGATTTCACCGGAAGGGAGAGAAGTGACTGGCTCATGCTCATATAAACTTACGTGTATTAGCACATCACTGAGACGTGCTAGTGATACTGGGCGGATACACCCCTGCTTGGTCACCGGCAGCCACCCGAGGACCTGCGGAGCCTTCTGCATCTCAGCCCAGACAGAGTCAGTGCAGCAGAGGAGGGAAGAAGGCAAGAGCTGGAGAACGAGTGCGGCAGGGACGGAGCGCGGAGAAGTCGGAGGGGCGCTGCTTAGTGAGTGGGACCAGGGCACAGCGCGCTGCTGCAGGTGCCAAACCAGAACCGCCTTGGACCCAGAGAGCCCTCCTCCGGCTGCGGTATTCCTTGTGAGCATTTCACAGTCCCAAGGCTGATACACGGTTCCCCCATTCAGGGGTGCCCTCATTCACTAGGCCTGGGCAATTGCATGTAAGTCTCCTAGGCCTGGACA
The DNA here is from genome assembly GCA_963574655.1 of Perodicticus potto. Lineage (NCBI taxonomy): Eukaryota > Metazoa > Chordata > Mammalia > Primates > Lorisidae > Perodicticus > Perodicticus potto. The sequence goes on from CAUYRH010077791.1 coordinate 79,056, forward strand.
ATTTCTTGAATGGAGTGTATCCATTCATTAATGCGCTCATTCACTTCCGCAGCGGAAGGGACTGTATCCATTCACTGATGCACTCATTCACTGTAGCCCACATGAATTAGTTACCAAGTCCTGGCCAGATGTAACTACAAAGGACCCGAGCCACTATATATATCCTAGACAAAGAACCCGGGCAGAGAGAGATTTTGTCCAATTTGGGATTTTGCTTCTGCCAGGAGCTCTGGTGCTTTTTTCCTTATTCTTTTTTTGTAAAATACATCCTAACTTACCACTGATCTGTGGTCGGGGGATTCATTCTTGGAATCCCCGAGTCCAAAGACCTACAGAAGAGAAAATTCTGGTAACAATTGGTTTAATACAAAGATGAAATGGCTTACTGAAAATTCAGTTGTAGGGCCAGTTGGATGCTAACTTCAATCAGAAACCATTGCATGTTCTAGTCTCCTTTATTGCCATACATGGGTCTGAAAATTCAGGAGTGGGAAAGACTCTTTGCTTTTGTCCCTAATAGACTGTGAAATTTTGGGTTCTTGTATCAAGAACTTAGAGTTCTGTGATCGGCCCCTGTGGCTCAAAGGGCTAAGGCGCCAGCCACGTACACCTGAGCTGGAGGATTCAAATCCAGCCCAGCCCGCCAAACAACAATGAGGCTGCAACCAAAAAAAAAACACACACACAATGGCCAGGCGTTGTGGCAAGCGTCTGTAGTCCCAGCTACTTGGGAGGCAGAGGCAGGAGACTCGCTTGAGCCCAGGAATTGGAGGTTGCTGTAGTTCTGCTGCTGTGGAATTCTTCTTTTTTTTTATTTCCCTAAAAGAAAAATTCTAATACTCAGATACACAGTCTGGTTTCGTTGAGTAGAAAGATGAAAATATTACCTGACCATTTGTGCTTCTTAAGATACTGACTTACCCAATAGAAAGGTGGTTATTCTTCTCATTCGAGTGAAAAATCATGATTATGAAGGTGAAATAGATTGCAGTTTTACAATACAGGATCAGAGAAATATATGTGGAACCCAAACGTGCCTCTAGTGAATCTTTTAACTTTTATATCCAATAGTAAAGGTTAATAATCAAATGAACCAAAAAACACAGGGTTTTTGAGGATATGACCCTCTTAGAATGTGAGTTCAGGGATAACTAAGTAAAATCTCGACAAGATAAAGTGTTTTTCTGATAGTAAGAGAATATGGGAAAGCTTATAGAAGAAAAAAGATCAGAAATATAAACAATGCTCATGATCAGTTAGTAAAATGTGGACCGTAGTTATTTGGCATAGTTTCTCCTTATCTATAACATGTATTTTTATTAGCCTTTGTTAACTACATCCTTTTCTTTATTTCTCTTTCTTCTTTATATTTTATATACAAAGTATTAGTGAACAATTTTGTAATTTTGTCTTTAGATAACAGAATTTTTGGTGGGATTCTGTTCAAAATTGATCAGTATAAGCAGTTATAGGTATTAAGACTGTTGAACTCATCATTTTGATAAGAGGGCCAAGATTCTGTCCTCATGCAAAAAATAATCTCTTTTATTATGTATGCTATTTATTGATAAAGTTCCCAGTAAAATAGTATAAATAATATTCTTAATAGTATATATACTACTACTAATATTATTATATTATTGTAAATAGTACAATAATACTATTATAATATTATTTATACCCGACAAGCATTCTTCCTTTGCCACCTGGCTTAAGAGAGTATCTTTGAGGGACACAAAAAGGAGTAGGACACAAGAGTAGGAAAGGGGCTGCCTGTCTGTATTTAGTGTGTTACTTTTCACCAGGACAACCAAAGAATGTGGGTGTGTTTTCTGGGAAGAGGTTGTAGTGCCCATTGCGTTAATGTTGAGCTGGAGAAATATAGTTAACATTGAGGATGAGCTCTAAAACCATAGTATTTCTTCATAATTAAAATCTTAATGGAGAAGACGAACCAAATAATAATAATATAGCAGTATTTAGCTTTTACAAAAAAAAGGCTAATAAAGTAGAATAAAAAAGCAAACATACAAGACAAAAACCAAACATTGAGAGAATACAAAATATAAACCCAGATGCAATAATTATCGCATTAAAGGTAAATGGAATTTGAAATCCCAAATACAAGACAAATATCACATCACTTCAAAGGAAATTCATCTTAAAGATAGTTCAAAAAATTTTTAAAAAGAAAGAAAGAAAACAGAATAAGTCAATGGTCTCCAAAATAAAGCTGACTATTTTAGTCATTTTTTTACAAAAGGGGCTTTTCACAATGATAAAAGAATTAAGCCTTCAAATATGAAATATGGAACTATTTATATTCCATTAAAATATATAAAGCTAAAATTGATAGAACTAAGGAAGAATTAGACAAATCCATCATCATAGTCAGAAAATTTAAAATGTCACCCTTCAATCTTAAAAAAGGAAAAAGAAAAACTGTAATGATTTTTGCTCTGAATACTTTATAGAAATCATTCATCTAATTAAGGAGGTTCTTTTAGACTTGGTTCTATATTTTTTCTTTTTAAATCATAATACAGAGTGAATTCTGCATATTTTGTGATATTCTTTTCTTTTTTATTGATTTCACGCCAACTTGGAATTTCTTTTATGAACTCAACTTGATTGTAATGCATTGTTTTTTAAGCATTGATGAATTAGTTTGTTGTTTAAGGTATTGGAGCTATTGTCATAAAAGTAATTGGCCAATATTTTTACTTTACTGTCTTTGTCTAGAGTTAATGACAATATTCTGCTTTTGTCCAAAGCAATGAATTAAAAAGTTTCCCTTCTCTTTTTTTCCTTCAGAGAATTTGTGTGAAATTGTAATGTTCCTTCATGATTGAAAAAAGTTCCCTAGAAAACTTTCTGGACCTAAAAATTTATTTTTAGATAACTTTGTGTTAATAAATTGCATTTTCAAATTATTATTGAATGATTCAGTTTTTCATTTCTTTTTGATTAGGTTTTGGCAAATTGTGTTTTTGCTGGGTATTTAATTAGTTCTTTTTATTATTAAAATTAATTGGTGCAATGTGTTTCAACATCCTATTATTATTATTGTGTTTATTATGTTTAAATTTATGCAACATGTTTACTCCAAATATTTTTGGTCTTGTTTTCTTTATTTATTAGTTTTACTACAGTCTTAAATATCAATATATTGTTTCTTATATATGAATGAAAATAATTTTTGTTAATCATCATTATGATTATTATGTTAATAGTTATATTTTTATTATAATCAGTTCTATTATGATTATATTATCATTTTTCATACTATTATGTTGTTTGTGTTTATATTTATTGCATCTTTAAGTTATTCTAAATTCTTAATATTGGTTAGCTCACTAATTATGTGCTTTTTTAAATTCTAGATATTTTTACATAGTACTTTCATTTTATTCGCTTCTCAGTATTTTTTATTTTTATTAATTTCAGATTATGACAAGGGTGCATATGTTTAAGTTAAATAGTTTTTGCTTTTTTATAGTTATAGTCAGAGTTATAGAGTGTCCTTCAACTGGAAAGTGTGTTACATACCAATGAAGAGTACCTGTTGGGTGGGAATTTTTCCATCCCCTTCTCCACCTCCTCTCAAGTTGAATTTCCTTGAGTTTTGCTTCCACCCAGCATATGGGTGTTGATCAATTAGTTCTAATTTGGTGTTTAGTACATGTGGTCTTTGTTTTCCATTATTATGATACTTTGGAGAATGATCTTCATTTCCGTCTATGTTGTTAAAAAAGATATTAAAAGACTACATTTTTTTATGGCTGAATAATATTCCATGGTATGCATGTATGTTTGTGTGTGTGTATATGTATACCACAATTTGTTAATCCATTCATGTTTTGAAGGACACTGGTTTGTTTCCATATCTTTGTGATTATGAATTGTGCTGCTATAAACATTCAGGTCCAAGTGTCTTTATGATAAAATGTCTTTCTTTCCTCTGAGTAAATTCCTAATAGTGGGGTTGCAGGATCAAGTGGTAGGTGGGCCATTCTCATTGGGGTTAGGTGACATCTGAATGTGCTTTTGATTTGGATTTCCCTGATGATTAGCGATGATGAGCATGTCCAATCTTTATTTTGAGTTCTTCTTTGGCTCATAAATTTGCTTTTATTATAATATACTATTCCTCAAACACTCAGATCATAAATTTACAACTAAATGGCCATTTGCAAATTTAAATATCTATGTGACTACCACTCAGATCAATACATAAGCCATTGCAGTGTCCTCTACCTCTCTCTCATGCCTCTTCCCAGTCTATCTCAGCCCTAAGCTTTTCCCCATACTAGTATATACAACTTTGTATCTTTCTTTTTATGCTTACTATTTCTTCATGACATTCATCCCTGTTGGATGTTGTGGTATTTTAGTCTTGCAGTTCTATAGTACCTTTCTGTATGAAAGTATCACAATTTGATTCACATTATTATCGATGAATATTTGATTGTTTCCAGTTTTTTTCTTCTGGAATATAAAGCTTCTATGAACATAATTGCTTGTGTCTTTGGTAAACATTTACCCATTCCTCTTGGAAATAGAATGAATTGTGGATTCTACTGTTCCACTGAGGTATTTAATTGTGAAATTTTTGGAACATAGAATGAGAGTGAAATGTATTTTGGTCAGATAATAAATTCTATATGTCATTAAAATGTTTTGACATGTGTTTATGCTAGTTTTATGAACTGTTGCATTAATAATTTTCATGTCCAGAATATAAAGTAAAATAAATACATAACAGCTCTCTTTGAGTTATCTTTAATTATGTAGATTCCCTACTTGGTGAGTGCCATTAGTTCATTCTTGTTAATTACACTGCTAAAATCTGTTATATCATTATTGATTATTTTGTCTATTTCATCTATTTCTTGGATATGAATTAAAAAGCACCCACTGAGTTTGTAAATTTGGGTGCATTTCCTTAATGATCTGGCAAATTTTTCTTTAAATGCTGTAAAGATGTATTAATACCTGCATTCAACTTTAGAACTGTTCAACTCAGTCATGTATTAAAACTTTAATCTTCATGGGGTTATCCTTTTCATCTTTGGTCATCATAGTTTCAGGTGTGTGATTTTTAATGTAGTACCAATATAATTATAACAGTGTTTTTTATTTAGTTTATGCTTGATATATGTCTTTCTAAACTTTGAAATTTAATTTTCCCTTCCTTTACATTTTAATCTTATCTCTTGAAAACAGTATGTTCATAGAGTACATGTTTATGTCAGTCTGAAATTCCTTATTTTCAAAAAGAGATGTCTCATTTTCATTTAATGTGATATATTTTCATTTTTATATATGTCACAGAAACAATTCTCAAAGGTTTTAGACCTTGTTGAAAGCATTGGAAAAGTTTAACTGTCTGCCTAGAAGTTGTTATATCCCTAATTCAAAATATGTTAGCACAATAGTATATACATTAATCCAGTAATAATGATTCTTTTTTGACTAATATCTATTTTCTTTGGATCTTTTTATTGTGGACAACTTATTATCACATAAATAATGTGATAATAACATGTTATTATCATACATAATAATATATGATTATTATATTTTGTATATTTTCTCTACCTTCTAATAAGATAAGTTAGTAGTATATATAGAAAGCAATTTAAATTTTTCTTCTTTTTTAAAAAATTGAATCACCTACTTATTTTTTAACCTAATCCAAGTTGTCCTAAAATTTAACATAGAGTCCTACTATTCAGAATTCCAATAAGGATGTGTACTATAAAATATGTGAAAGAGAAGTTTTCTCTTTGCCTTCCCCCTTCTTCAAACTTAAATTGACTTTTCAGCCAATCTTTCTTGCCCTAAAAGCTGGAATTAAGCTTAATTTGCATTTCTTGACATCAATTTCTTTCTTTCTTTTTCAAAATTTGTAACTCCTAAAGCACATATTTACATAATGATTCTAATTTGATATTACTTGATGTTATTTCAACATAAAATGGGCTGACATGGTTGAATGGTAAAACTACTAAAACTTTAAACCAAAGACATATGATTAAAATTATAGGCTAAGACTCTGGAATAAAGTCTTAAATTATATTGTTCAGACTCAATATATCAGTTATAAAACTATTAGGCACATGTGTTTGTTACACGAACTTTTTCATAACACTATGAATGCCTGAAAGTTACTTTGGAATGAAACATAATGAGTGAAATTTGCTTATCCACTTTGAGATGAAATCTGTGCTTGTGGTTTTTTGCAGCACAACTATCCAATATTGGCTCAAATTTGCAATAAACACACATGGCTTTCAATAGAAATGATAGAGTTTTTGTCCTTGCTCCCAATGCCTGTTAAAAAAGGAGAGGATTGCGTACATATATCAGAAGTTATAAAATGCATCAAAATGTTCAGTGCTGTCTCCTGACAGGAGGGATATTGTTCTCTCGCAGAAACGTAAAAGATATCTAGAGACAGAATAATAACTCTAATCTGGATTGTAATGTCAGACTGCAGCTCACAAAGGTCTGTCTGTTCTTTTAAAGCTAAACTCTCGGGCTAAAAGAAAAAATAGAAAAAGTGTCTATCTCCCAATTATATACTTGAGTTGAGAGGGAGGAAAAATACTTTTCAATATTATTCTGGGGTTCTCCAGATGGTTTTTGATAAAGCTTGGGCCTTTCTTATATCTTTTCTCAGTCCAAACCCAAGCAGCAGTAAAAATATTTCAAGATTTCCTTTTGTAACATGATTTTTAACATACAAGTGATATTTCTAAATATATGACTTCTTTTCTCTTTTGAAAGAAAAAAATAGTTTCTTTAAATTTAAAGTAAAAATTAACAAATGAACAAAAATCTTCAGGTCTTTGCAACATCTTGTTAAGCCTAATCCTGTGATAAACGTGTCTTCAAAGCACTCAGCTAAATTTGGATTAAAATGTTCCTAAAAGTATTTCTATATTTCTATAAACCCTTCCCTTTTCAGCTTTTTCATAGTACTCGGACTCTCTCTCTGTTAAACCCCTGAAGATGTGGAATATCAGGAGGTGTGTTTGTGTGTGTGCTCTTTGCCCAGATTTTTTAAAAATAGTTTTTAAAAGATTTTTAAGAAAGTTGTTTTGTTTTAATAAAATTGACCATCTTGTGTGCCATCCCTGAACTTCTTATTCTTTTGTTACCATAAGTCCCCCCCCCCCCACTGGCACCTTTCTGTGACCAAAACATTGATTGATGATAATATTTGGACTTTAGTTTTACAAAAGAGCTGAAATCTTCAAGACATCAACCATGATGGGCACCTTATTTCAGATGCAAATGCAATTCATCCTAGATGGAAGGTCTATTTAAGATATGAAGATGAAACATTAAATATATCTAGTCCTTTGCTTTTTTCAGACCACTCTTTCACAGGAAAAGTTACTATAAATTTCATCATCATTTACAAATATCGCAAATGCTACAGAATGACATTTATTGGTGAAATGTGTTGACTCATCAAACTGGAAGGTGAAGCTCTGTTTTTTCAGTTTATTGCATAAAACCTTATCATCTTATGACATATCATCAATATTTTGATGATACTCCTTGAAAGGGGAATTTTTTTTTTTTTTTTTTTTTTCAGTTTTTGGCTAGGGCCGGGTTTGAAACCGCCACCTCCTCCGGTATATGGAGCCAGTGCCCTACTCCTTTGAGCCACAGGCACCACCCATAGAAAGGGGAATGTTTTAAATTTTTTCTTCAGGCTCGGTGCCTGTGGCTCAAGCGGCTAAGGCGCCAGCCACATACACCTGGGCTGGTGGGTTCAAATCCAATCTGGGCCCACCAAACAACAATGATGACTGCAACCAAAAAAATGGCTGGGCATTGTGGCAGGTGCCTGTAGTCCCAGCTATTTAAGAGGCAGAGGCAGAAGAATTGCTTGAGCCCAGGAGTTGAAGGTTGCTGTGAGCTGTGATGCCACTCTACCCAGGGCAACAGCTTGAGGCTGTGTCTCAAAAAAAAATTTTTTTTTTCTTCAGCAACTAGTTTTACCAATTTCTCACTATAGTTTTACTGCTGGCATTCTTAGGTATTTCTGAATTATATGACATCCTTTTCTGGATATTATTTTCTGGTAAGAAATGCCTCCTTCCCCTTTCGCAGAATGTACTTTAGATTTAGATAACAGAATTTTACTTTAGATTCATATAGCCACATAAAACCATGAGTACCATAATTTTTAAAATGACTGCGATTTGCAAATAAGTATCTCTAATTTTCTGGAAATATTATTGCATTTTGAGTTTGCCACAGAATACAGAAAGAAATATGCCAGGCTGGACTATCCACTCATGGCAAAACATTATTTCATAGATTTTGTCGTAAAAGCACGTTTATGTGTCCCTGTGCACACTGGTGCAGGGCTCAGAAGACTGTGATTCTTCACTAACCACCCACTGGTCCAAGCTGGAATCCTTCTCTTCCACATCATACTTCATCTAAACAGAACACCAACCACATCATCAGACACAGTCACAAAAATGCAAAATATAACAAAACACAAAATAGAAGGGCATCGTATAAAAGTAAATTAGAACATAAAAAAAATCACTCTGTCATTTCCTTCTCACCTACAAGTCAAATTTTATAATGTTCTCCAGGAGAGAAGTTGCTTTTGCTTCTACCAATTTTCTGAGTTTCTTACTAACCTGTGGACACCTGAATTTAAATTATTCTCATTTTTTTCTTAACTCATAGGTGGTGTTCTAGTTGATTTTATAACTACATCAGATTGAATTTTCTAAAGATAGGGACTAATTCATAATGCAACCTTCTGTGATAAGTATCTGATGCTTTCATTTACATTCTTTTGGACCCGTTACCCAATGCTATAGATGAGAAAGGCAAATTTCCTTGTTGTCACTTCTGAGCAGTGGGGCTATGAGTTTCTATTTATTTACTGGTGTTGAGGCTTAGTATTTATGAGATGCTTCAAGTGGGTCATATACTATATTCCATGTAGTCGGCAAAGAGGAAAAAATGAGCCTCCCTCTTTTTACAGAAACATTTGGAACTGAAAGGTATATATATTTTTCATTTTTACTTTCTTGCCAGCTCACTGATGCATTAGAAACTTGTTTTACGTTTGTTTCCATCTTCTTCTGTCTGTGCCACTATAACGCAATATCACAGACTGGGAAATTTATAAACAATACAAATTTATTTCTTAAACTTCTAGAGGCTGTGAAGTCCAAGATTACAGATGCTGGGAGGTTTTATGGGTGGTGAGGGCTGCTCTCTCCTCCACAAATGGTGCCTTGATGCTACATCCTCTTGAATGGAGGGCTACCTCATGCGGCAGGTGGGTCATGGGGCAAGAGGGACTCTCTTCCACCTCTTTTATAAGGTCTCTAATCCCATATAATAGGGCTCTACCCTTATGACTTGATTCTCTCCCAAGGGTCCCAAGTTTAACACTATCACATCAGCAATTAAGTTCCAACATATGAGTGTGCAGGGCCACATTCAGTCCACAGCAGGTTGTTAGTTTTGTCATCAGCGTATCTGTTATTTCAATCCATAAAAGTGGGATTTCCATCACACATTTAGAAATGAGAATTCCAAATGATCTTTCTATCAAGTAAATATTTCAGTGCCATCTCCATGCTTGACACTGTACTGTTGATGATGTTGCTCTCAAAGTGTAAAGTTTCTCACATGCATTACCGAGTCTGCGCTGGTCTGGCCCCTGTCGGCATCTCTTAATAATTTTCCTCCTCTTTCAGTTCCATTCATTCTATTCTAGCTTTCTAGATTAAAAATATAGTGGCTCCCCTTGCTTTGTTTTTGAGTGTTCCTTAATTTATTCACTCCAACGTAAGCTCCACATTTATGTGAGACATAATTTCCATGAGGAACCCTCGTCCAGGAGTCCCACTTCCTCCTTCCGCTGTCGACGTGCCATCCTATAAATGGCACCAAGGTTAGCCATAACAAATCATGTCTTGTTAGTTGACTCTCCCAAGGTAGAAAGCAGGCCCCAAAGGGTGAGGCTATTGAATATGTATCCAGCATTTTCTACTAAAGCTCAGCACAAGCCATAAATATAGGTAGGACTGAGGATGCATCTGATAAATACATGAAAGTATAATAATATCATACCTAAAACTGTAACTTATTATGACACAGAGAATAATGGTGTGTGTGATAGTTCAAATTGTTGCTTACATAAAAATGATCTAAAAGGACTTTTCTTGTTAAAATTATTGATACTTAAAGACTCTAAGTTATTTTACTGGCATGTAACTTAAACAAGTTGTCTTGATTTTTGACATAAATGTATAATTGTTGTTATTTAAATTGCCTTGCATCAATTGTTGTCATAAATTAAGTATATGTGTATATACATATACACACACACATATATATGTATTTATGTATTGAATTCCATGTTGTACGTACATGGCTATGAATCTTTGGCACCAACAGTTATAGTATGTGCTTATCAATATTATAAAACTATAACACCGTTGCACTGAATAAACCTAACTCATTAGGGTACAATTATAAAAAAAATTATTTTTCTCACAACTGACTCAAAATCTACTATGTTACTTCTTTTCCCTTTTCTCTGGGAGAAATCTTAGGTAATTTTTGACAATATCTAGTTATTTTAACAGTCTAATGGTCACCTTCATAGAAGAAAATTTTCCATTTTATTAATTAAATCGCCTTTAGTATTTGAGGCTTCATTCTTCTCTCCCACCATGGGCATTTTTCAAGCTAGAAACTTTTGAGAACAGCAGAAGCTGTCAGTTTCCTCACCTTTCCCCAAATTGTGCTATTACTACTGCTGCCCCTGCTACCCTTTTTCATCTCCAGTCCCTAATTCCATCGCATGAGATTGCCCAGACCTCCCTGAGATACAGAATGGGGGCAGGGGAAGATAAGTAAGCAGTAGTATTTCAAATGTGCTTAGACTATCAAGAAAATTAAATCTCTATATTGGGAAATGTGGTGGTACAGAGATTAAGAAAGGTGTGTAGAGGTGGGAAAGAGGTTTTCTTGTAGAAAATTATATTTATATGTGTCATATTTTTGCCTACTTTTGGTACATAAGGGTTTTTACTAAAGTCACCATGGCTCTCTCCTTCACTTGTCTCTGCTTCTCTCTGACCATTGGTTCTATTAACAGTAAAAGCTTTCTGCTCAGCAGCTCCCACATCTCACAGTACCATCAGAGATAGGCTCAGCATGCTTCATTTGGTCCCAAGTCCAAAACCCATAAACAAGTCATATATTTAGTGAACAAAGTATAAATCCTAGGGACAAGGAGCTATGAGGAAGAAAACATATATATTTTAAATGCACCTTCTACTTGAACCACATATTTGGAGAAAAGAAGAGCTTTATTCTACAAAAGATTTGAGTGAGGTGTTAGGACCTTTAAGAATCCATATCTAACCAAGGTGATGGAGACTGGGGAAAAAAGTGAATTCCCTTAAACTTTGACCAGACTAACTAGAAATAGAAAAGTAAAATCTCTGGTAACCTTAATCAGAAATGATAAAGGGGAAATAATAACAGATGCCACATAGATAAAAGACATTATCTCTGGATACTGTAAGATATTCTATGCCCAGAAATCTGGCAATGTAAAGGAAATAGATCAATATTTGGAATTACACCCTCTCCCTAGACTTAGCCAGGGAGAAATAAATCTCCTGAACAGACCGATTTCAAGCACTGAGATCAAAGAAACAATAAAACATCTCCCAACAAAAAAAGGCCCTGGATGCTTCACACTAGAATTCTATCAAACCTTCAAAGAAAAGCTTTTTCCTATACTGCAGAAACTATTGTAAAAAATCGAGGAGGGAGGAATCTTCCCTAACACGTTCTACGAAGCAAACATCACCCTGATACCAAAACTGGGAAAAGACCCAACTAAAAAGGAGAATTTCAGACCAATTTCACTAATGAATACAGATACAAAAATTCTCAATAAAATCCTAGCCAATAGATTACAGCTTCTCATAAAAAAAAATCATACACCATGATCAAGTAGATTTTATCCCAGGGATGTAAGGCTGATTTAACATATGCAAGTCTATAAACGTTATTCACCATATTAACAGAAGCAGAAACAGAGACCATATGATCCTCTCGATAGATGAAGAAAAAGAATTCAATAAAATCCAGCATCCTTTTCTAATTAGAACACTGAAGAGTATAGGCATAGGTGGCACATATCTTAAACTGATTGATGCTATCTATGACAAACCCACAGCTAATATTTTACTGAATGGAGTAAAACTGAAACTTTTTCCACTTAGAACTGGAACCTGACAAGGTTGTCCTCTGGTGCCATTACTACTCAACATGGTGCTGGAAGTTCTAGCTGATACAATTAGGCAAGACAAGGAAATAAAGGGCATCCAAGTGGGAGCAAAGGAGGCCAAACTCTCCCCCTTTGCTGACAATATGATCTTATACTTAGAGAACCTCAAAGACTCAACTACAAGACTCCTGGAAGTCATCAGAAAATACAGTAATGTCTCAGGATATGAAATCAGTGTCCACAAGTCAGTAGCTTTTGTATAAGCCAATAACAGCCAAGATGAGAGGCTAATTAAGGACACAATCCCATTCACCATAGCTGCAAAGAAAATGAAATACCTAGTAATATACCTAACAAAAGACGTGAAGGACCTCTATAAAGAAAATTATGGAACCCTAAGGAAGGAAATAGCAGAGGACTTTAACAAATGGAAGAACATACCATGCTCATGGCTGGGACGAATCAACACAGTTAAAATGTCTATACTTCCCAAAGCAATCTACAGGTGCAATGCCATCCCTATTAAAATACTAACATCATACTTTCAAGCTTGGAAAAAATAATTCTTTGTTTTATATGGAATCAGAAAAACAAACAAACAAACAAAAACATGTGTATAGCTAAGGCAGTTCTTAGTAATAGAAACAAAGCCGAGGGCATCACTATACCAGACTTTAGGCTGTATTACAAGGCCATAGTGGTCAAAAGAGCATGGTACTGGTACAAAAATAGAGCATAGATATTTGGAGTTGAAGAGAAACCAGGAAATAAAACTAACATCCTACCTCCACCTAATCTTTGATAAACCAAACAAGAACATACACTGGGGGAAAGAATTCCTATTCAACAAATGGTGCTGGGAGAACTGGATATCCACATGTAAAAGACTGGAACTGAACCTACACCATTCTCCACTCACACACACAAGAAATGAATAAAAGACATAAATTTAAGGCATGAAATGATAAAAATCCTCAAAGAACACGTAGGAAAAACACTGGAGGATATTGGCCTAGGGAAAGACTTTATGAAGAAGACTTCTGTGCCAATTGCAACAACAACGAAAATAAACAAATGGGACTTAATTAAACTGAAAGCTTCTGTACAGCTAAGGAGACAAAAACCAAAGCAAATAGACAACCTACACAGTGGGAAAGGACATTTGCATATTTTGAATCGGACCAAAGCTTGATAACTAGGATCTACAGAGAACTCAAATTAATCCATATGAAAAAAAGCCAATAATCTAATATATCAATGGCCAAGAGACATGAATAAAACCTTCTTTAAAGAAGACAGAGGAAAGGCTAGCAAACATGAAAAAATGCACATTTTTGCTAATTATTACAGAAATGCAATACCCTGAGATATCATGTAACCCCAGCGAGAATGGCCCACATCACACAATCACAAAACTGCAGAAACTGGCATGGATGTAGAGAGAAAGGAACACTTTTACACAATTTTACACTGCTGGTGGGACTGCAGACTAATACAACTTTTTTTGGAAGGAAGTATGGAGAATTCTCAAAGAACTCAAGCTAGGCCTACATTTTGATCCTTCAATCCCATTACTGGGCATCTACTCAAAAGGAAAAAAATCCATTACCAGAAGGACCCTTGCACTAGACTGTTTGTTGCAGCTCAGTTTGCAATTGTCAAAAATGTAGAAACATCCTAAATGCCCAGCAACGCAGGAATGGATTAACAAACTATGGTGTATGTATACCATTAAATGCTATTCAGCCACTGAAAAAGATGGAGACTTTACATCCTTTGTATTAAACAGAATGGAAGTGGAACACATTATTGTTACTAAAGCATGACAAGAATGGAGAAGCAAGAGTCCTATGTACTCAATTCTCATATGAGGACAGTTGATGACATAGTATACAATAGGGGGTGGGGAAGGGGAGAGTAGAGAGAGGGAAGGAGAGAGGGAGGTGGGGGAAGGGGAGAACAGAGAGAAGGCAGGAGGGAGGGGTGGGGGAAGGGAAGAACAGAGAGAGGGAAGTAGGGAGGGGGTTTGGGGGGTCACGGTGTGTGACACCCTTTTGGGGGCAGGACACAATTATAACAGGAACTTTACCTAACAAATGCAATCAATGTAACCTGGTTCTTTGTACACTCAATGAATCCCCAACAATAAAAAAAAAAAAAAAAAAAAATATTTCTCTTGGAAAAAACTACAAAATGTTTGTAAATAATTTTGTTTATTTTATTTGCTTTTGATTAAACTTATATCTAAAATATAAGACACAATACGTCTCAGAAGAGTAAATCCTTATGAAATATGATTATGTTGAAATAAATAACAGATTTTAGTCATTGAATAAATATTTTAATTTTTTTTTAAAAAGCACCAGGATAACTTTGATCAAAACTTACAAACCTGTACCTAAATGTCTAAACAATAATAAGCCTGATTTACAATAGTGCAATGTCTAGCATTTGGGCCGATTCCAGCATGGTGGAGTGAATGACTTAGTATTGCTGTTGAGGGCAGATCCACCTTTCTTCCTGCTCCAGCGTTGACATTGGCATCTTTTCATAAGATAGTGGCAACTTGGCCCCAGCCATTCATGTTTTTCCCTAAGATAAAAAAAGTTTCTAGGGGACACCCTGGTAATATCTTTTATTATGGTTCCTATGTAGACATAAGGAAATAATTTTAGAGGAATGTCCCCTTCTCAAAATATGCCCTTGGCTATAATTGTCTTTATTTGTCTATTTATGATCATGTAGTAGAAAAATATGTTGCCCATATCCTTCTTGTCTGAGGTTACACGGACATTGATAAACAAATATAATGTGTAATATTAAAATCACGAATTTTGAACTTCAGGCTTGGAATTTATTTTTGGAGTTCTTTTTTTTTCTTTTTTTGGAGAGACAGAGTGTCAATTTATTGCCCTTGGTAGAATGCCGAGGCGTCACACAGTTCACAGCAACCTCCAACTCCTGGGCTTAAGCGATTCTCTTGCCTCAGCCTCCCGAGTAGCTGGGACTACAGGTGCCCACCACAATGCCCAGCTATTTTTTTGTTTTGCAGTTCAGCCAAGGCCGGGTTTAAACCCGCCACCTTCGGTATATGGCGCTGGCGCCTTACTCGATGAGCCACAGGTGCCGCCCTATTTTTGGAGTTCTTATTTGAAAGAGAAAAAAATTGATAAATAATAAAACATGCATTAGTATACAAAGATAAACATATCCCCTTTCACCATTATTTCTGCTGAATTCATGATGGGATTTTTACCTCTGTTCTGATATAAGAAATAGAAGAGTTTCTCTAACACTAACAGAACAGTAATAAACCGTCATTTCCCCAAGTTTTAGAATTTAACTGGGCTTTGTTGTGTTTAGTGATTCTTCAGGACCTTTATTATTACAATATAGAAATTATGTCAATAAACCATCATAAATATACTAGGCATCTGAAATTTGACTCATGAAGTCACAAAAGCCAAGGCAATTCTGAAATTAAAATATAAATTATGTGTAAATATGTGAATAGAAATTTAATCTATAGATTACTTAAAAATAGGCAAAACCATTTAATGCCTCCTTTCTGCTATTATACATACATATTTCACTTTACGGCTTACAGGGAAGTTTATGTCTAAATAAACTGAAATGAAAATTCCACAAACATAATTGATTGGCTATCTAACCCACTTTGCTTCTTTACAATACTGTGAAAAAGAATGAATTTGACATTAGCAGATTAGTCTTTGAGCATTATATATTAAAACTTGATTATCATTATAAAGGTGAACAATTATCAGACATAAGTTTTTGCTACATACAGCTATGTAAATCAATGATAAATCCAGTATCTCCATTATTTTTACAATTTACTTCTATTAATTCACAATTCATAATTTCATCTCAGTAAATGTTTCGGATATTTTAAGTTTTGCTGCATCTATCCCGTAAAAATCTTTCCCAATCCCTAAAAAGAATACTTCCAAATAAAAAAAAATAACTCCCCTGCTCCCCCAAACCCAACAACACAAGGATCAAACTGTAACACAGAGTTATATATTAATAGCTAATAAGGAGAAAGATTTACGAAAGTGCGTATTTTGTATAGGGTACTGTAATAAATCCAGCTTTTTACCTTTGTATGTTACGTAATGAAGATGAGCAGTCACAGTCCACAGATGTTCAAATAGTCAGAAGATGGTCAAAGGCTTGCACCTAAAACTCTCGAAGGCAAAATTTTGTCTGACACATAGGTCAGTTCATATAATCTACTTCCTCATCAACCTGTTTCTTTAATCTTTTTATCTTCTGCATTTTCAGTATAGCTAAAAAATATTTTAATAGAGTAAATTACATTTTGCCTGTACCTCAGAATTAGAATATATTCATTCTTCTTTATCAAATAATAGAGGCGTGTTTGGATGCTTTTGGAGTCAAATATGAATATGAAATTTGTTGTGACTTCTACCTACACTAGTGGAAAAAGAAAATAGGATTTCAATAAACCATTAAGACTTGTCCTGGAAGGATCTGAAAGTCAGATATTAAATCAATCTTAAAATGACTTAGGAAGTGTACGACTAGGTCAATGTAAAACAAGACTTTAGTACAGCATTGGATGGAGTTGTTATATTTGCAAAGTGGCAGAGAAGTAATTAATTGATATCATATCCAGCTGATTCTCATTAGTGGCAGATACGATACAATTGCTACTAAATGCAGAATATAAATGTCTTAACACAATAACTAAGAAAATGCCATGAAGGCTATGTAAAACAGTTTGATGAAAACATTTCAGATTGTATATGAAACCAGCACATTGTACCTCCTGATTGCATTAATGTACGCAGCTATGATTTAATAAAAAATATATATATTCCTTGTTAAAAAAAAATTGCTACAAACTATTAATCAGGGAATACTGAACCCTTGCTCTTAGGAGAAATATAGGTTTAGAACACGTATATCTGGTTATAATATTTTTATCAATTAATTAGTAAAATGCATAACCTTGTTTCATGTGGGTTTTTTTGTTTGTTTGTTTAAAGACACCTTATTTAATATGTATTGTTGATCCATGGACATCGAACTCACAGTTAACAGCACTATAACTCCGCTAAAATGTAGCTTGTCTGACACACCCATTTTCTCCAGGAGGCACATTCTTTTTTCCTTCTTGTGTTCAGGAGAAGAAAAAAAAAAGACAACTTTAGCTCTATCCTTAGGGACCATTTTAAGCAGTGAAATCACCAATAAAAAAGTGCAAAAATGCAGGAAATATGATGCTAATTAGATCATGAAAGCACACTTGTTTATAGTATGTGAGGTGTACCTAGAAGGCCAAGCATTGCCTTGTTTGACCTTAGCTAGAAATACTCTTTCTGGGAAGTTCATATGCTTTGCCTCTCTGCACATGTCCATTAATGTCTGCAAAATAAATTTTTAGGTTAAAAAAACATCTTACCAAGAGGGCAATATCACAAGTAGGGAATTCACAGGTAATGAGGATAGATGGATTGCACAAGAGAGAGTGACAGAAAATAGTCATAATTTTGAACCTCCAGATCCTTCAACTCAAACTGATTATTACTGCCAAGGATTTACAAATAGATAATTTATTCTATGGCAACAATGCAGGAAAACAAAACGATTCTATGTATTAATAGACTTAGACTATGTATTATTTAGACTTGCATAGACTAAAACTCCTATGTAGTATTTGGCCCTGGTAATTTGGACTTTTCATTGATTTTCAAAATTTAGCATACATCAGATTTATTCAGAGGGCTCGTTGAAACACAGTCTGTGAAACCCCACTCCCAGTTCGGGACTGTGGCTTGAAACTTTGTCCTTGCCAGTGACAGCGATGTTCAGGGGGACCACAATTTGGGAACCACTGGGTTAGATTAGATGCAGATCAAGAAGCCTTTAAATCTCCTGGGTTTTGGCTCGCAGGAGACAGCATAGGTCTCTTTGGCACCTTTTCCTCAGTTTCACACCTCTAGTGAGATTGTTTACCTCTCATGTCAAATATAGGAATGTTACATAAAAACAAAGGAAAGGTCTGCCAAGAAAGAGCTATTCTAGGTCTTGGAGCAGAATCTGCCACCCCTCGCTCTGCCCAGGGCATGAGGCTTGTGTAGCTTGGAAAGAAGCCTATTTTACTGTACTAGATTCATGATGGTGCCAAGAAATATTCCAAAAAGGAAGCAAAATTACAACGTTCCCAAATAGTGGGAATTCAAAGCTGAAGAAAAGCCAAAATTAATCAAGGGGCCTTAAGCTCTGTCTTGGACATTCTAATATTTCTCATCTTCAATAGCCTCACCTTAGGGACTTCTTTTAAACAGTCCTCATCTTTGGGGGGTTTCAATACAGACAGCAGTTTTCAAAATCAGGCAAATAAGAGGGTACATAATTAGGTAGATTATGAATTATATAATTTTAGCTTGGATAAAACAACAAATCATTTTAAGAGATGTTAACTAAGGAATTATAAGCGAAGATAATGTCAGTACCAAAGAGAGTTCCGAGCGAATGACAAGAAAATGGTGTATGTGACAACTCTTCTCCCGGTATTAGATACACTGAAAAATACATAATCAGGTAAAAATGATAAAAATGATGATGTTCTGGTAAGATTCCATCCAAATATCAAATCTCTAAGCCAAATTCCAAAATTTTCAATAAAACCATTTGATAATACGGCCACAATTTTAATAATAACCAAAACAGCATTGCCCTACAGGCACTTTTATCTTTTGAGGTATGCAATTATCACAATGTGATATTTGAAATGAAAATATTTTAAAATTAAACTTCAAGAACACAAAGAAAAATATCTATTTTTTTTCTGATGTTTAAACTACAATGATTAAAAAAATGTGCTTAAATAGACATTATGCCACAGGTCCACAAATGGCCTATAAAAACCTGGAAAGACACTCAATGTTTCACATCATAAGAGAAATAAAAATCAAAACCACAGTGAGATTCCACCTCAGTCAGGTTAGGACAGCCACGACCAGGGGACGAACAAATCAAAACAAAAATACTCCAAACAAGCAAAAAATCCCCCCAAACCAGAAAGTAACAAAGGTCAGAAAGAGATTAAACAAATTAAAACTCCTGTGCACTCTTGGTAGGACCATAGAATGGCACTATGCTGCTATAGTTAAAAATAGAGCAATTTCTCAAAATAGTAAAAATATAATTTTACTATACGATCTAGAAATTCCACTCTTGGTATACAACCAAAAAAAAAAAAAAAAAACAAATAGGAGGCACGATCTCAAAGTGGTATTTGTACACCTGTGTTCATAGCAGCATTATTCGTAATAGTGAAAAGATGGGAGAAACTCCAGCATCCATCAGTAGATAAATGGATTAAGAAATACATAGAACTGACTACTATTCTGCCTTAAATAAAGAAGTAAACTCTGACACTTGCTATAACATCCAATAATAAAAAGACAAACACTATAAAGGATTCTATTTTAGTGAAACTCATACTGACAGATAGTGAAACGGTGGTTGGCAGGAGCTGGACAGAGAGGAATGGGAGTTATTTATTATAGAGTTTCACTTTGGAAGGAGAAAAGAGTTTGAAGATTGGGTACACAACAGTGTAAAAATACTTAACACTACACTTAAGGAATGTAGGGTAAGTGCAGGTACACTTAAGGAAGTAAATTTTGTTATGTTTATTTTATCACAGTTAACAATCTATTTTGCATAGCACTTTGCAAAATGCTACTAAAGATAATGATATGTGTTTAAAATTTTTCCTCTTAATGACAATCAAAAAGACATATCATTGAGGAAACACTTGTTTCTCCTTATGATGAGTGGATAAAATACACAGGAAACGATTTGACCAGAAATAGAAATGAAAGTTCATAGAAGCAAATGCAGTAGAACCTCTGTAAGCCAACTACCCAAGGGACTGTACCGCGCTTGTCAACAGACGGAGGCGGTCAACATAAGGAACTAGGCCTACTGTGCTCATACGTACACATGGTGCATTGTTAGATCTATGAAAATCGGGTCACTTTAAAGAGGTGGTCACTACAGGGAAGTATTCAACTATGAAGGTTCTACTGTACTATTGAAAGTTACATAGAAAACAATGCTAAAATACTACGATTAAACCATAAATTTTTTGATATTTTAAGTTTATGATATTTATGTACTAGTTTCCCTTTCTATTACAAAATATACAACGTAATAGTTTATTTGCTGCTTAATGAAGTAAAGATGTACTGAAGAAAATATATTCTCAAAACATTCTCAATATACATTCTCTATGTGCTAGACAAAAAATACATATATGTAATTACTGATGACTGTCCACTTAATCTTTTATGAAAAAAGATGTAATTTTAGCAATATAGCACTCCATATGAATTTTTTTTTCAGATATTTCATGGAGATATTGCAGCAAAAACTCAAAGCCAGAAACACACAGTTTTTAGGATTTTATCAGTGTGGCTAGGTTTACAAGAATAGATTTTCAACATATTTATAATAGAAACATTAAAATCTATTCCAATGAATGGAGAGAGACAAGAAGAATTTCTATAGGAGGCTCAGCACCTGTAGCTCAAGTGGCTAAGGCACTAGTCACATACACCAGAGTTGGCGGGTTCGAATCCAGCCTGAGCCTGCCAAACAACGATGACAACTATAACCAAAAAATAGCCGAGCATTGTGGTGGGCACCTGTGGTCCCAGCTACTTGGGAGGCTTAGGCAAGAGAATCGCTTACGCCCAGCAGTTGGAGGTTGCTGTTAATGGTGATGCTAAGCACTTTACTCAGGGTGACAGCTTGAGGCTCTGTCTCAACAACAAAAAAAAAGAATTTCTATAGGATGTTCTCTTTTTATCAAGTGCCAAAGTACTTACAAGAATGTTCAAAAATGAAATTGTAAGAGCTTTCTGTGTGCTTAAAATATGCTACAAATTTTTAGAATTGGTGATTGGCAAAAGTTTCTTGCAGCCTACAACAGTAAGTGTTTGGTCACCCCAATCACTGTTCTAGGGCCTAGAATGCACTTCTAAAGACGAACTATGGGACTTTCAGAATAGACAAAACATATTGCTTATGGGAAACAGGCACTCAAGCTATGATTGTAATCTGTTTATCTTGGTGATTCTCCCGGATCTGTTGTTTTACATGACGAGGCTGACATATTTCACAAAAGCCCCTATCAGAGTGGTTTAAGAACACAAAATCTGAAGAAGATCGCATGATTTGAGAGTTATTTCTGACTTTTTCCTCTATCTTGCATCTCAGACTAGTTTATTTATATTTTTGTATATCAATTCTTTAACCTGAAAATTCTGGGTAATAGATTTTACTTGGTGACTATTAAAAAAAAAAAAAAAAAACCTGGTATATAAATAATATTCACTGGCCACTAGTACAGTTTTCTTTTATATTGGTCATGGTGACAAATATTTTGTGTTTGTTTCATTTTTAATATATTTGACTTCAGATAAAGATTAGTCTTGTTTATCAAAAGAGTGTATTAGACGGGTTCTCTAGAAGAGAGAAGAAAAAAAATCTGCTGAGGCCATATGTCTCTATCCCAATCGAACTTTCTGATTTTCTCCATGAATCTAGGAAAGTTGATTTTTGGTAAGAAGTACAGAATTGTGAAAATATTGCTGGGAATTTAACACTTAATAGTTTGTTTAAAATGCATGTGAGGAGCAGGAAATTAAAACACACACAGCGCCAAAAATCTTGTCCGTGTTGGAAGTCAGACAAAATAGATAAATATCAAAATAATGAAACATTAAAACATGAGGAAGGACAGAGAAAGGAGAGCTGTGCTAAGCATTGCAGTTGTTTCTGAAGAATAAAAAAATAATACCTGGGAGAGAAGGATCTAGAAATCTCTGTTCAGTGGACCATTATAAAGATCTTTTGCAAATTATTTTATAATAATGTCTAGTTAAGTTGGATTGTGGTAGCAATGTAAATTATGAATTTCTGTTACAGAAATACAGACGTTCACTTGATGTGAGCAATTTACAGAAATATCACGGGGAATGAGTGAACAGAGGGTAGAAGTGGTCTTAGGCACCCCCAGGCAGGATCTGCCTGTTCTAAATACTTTACACATTGTTCTAAATACTTTACACACATTGATGTATTTAGTTTTCAAAACACTCCTAATCTTCAAAATAACTGTATTAGTCAAGGTACTCTAAAGATCTAGAACAAATAGGAGATACACATCTAGAATGAGATTTATTATAAGGATTTGGCTCATGTGATCATAGAGGCCGAGGAGTCCCACAGTCTCCCTTTTCTCCCCTCTTTTTCCTGGAGACCCAGGAAAGCAGGTTGTATAAATTCCAGTTTCAGTGGAAGGTCTGAGAACCAGGAGTCTGGTGGTGTAAATCCCAGGTGAAGGCCAGAAGACCCCTGTCTCAGCTGGGGAGGTCGGGCAGACAAAGAGAATTCACCCTTTCTGTGACTTTTTGTTCCGTTCAGGCCCTCAATGAATTTAGTGATGGTCACTTGCATTTTAAAGGGTCACCTGCTTTGCTCATTCGGTCAATTGAAATGCAGACTTTCCAAAAACACCTTTACTTACACATCCAAACATGATGATTAGCCAGATATCTGGCCATCTCATGACTAGTCACATTGACAGATAAAGATTAGCTATTATAATAACCTATACTTTGGATGAGAGAACTAGAGAAAAGAGATGATACAGAAGTTGAGGAAGGACTACCTAGCTGATTACTGGGGGAGACTGAATTTCCACCTGGCCTCTGTGTCTCTGTCACCCAACTTCCTGATTAACACACACAAAATACTATAGGAGGGCACAGGCTTTTCTGTCACATCCACTGCATCTGAAGAATGCCTGCCACATGGTAAATCTACAATAAATGTTTGTAGAATGAATAAATACATGTTTTACGTAAGCCTCTTTAATCACATTTTAAACAATTTATTTTATTTGCACAATCAATGATGGATGTTAAAACACCTACGGTGCATCTTAGAAGGGTACAGGTGAAACTTACTAAATGCAGAACATAAATGTCTGAACACAGTACCTAAGAAAAAGCTATGAAGGCTATTGTAACCAGTTAAATGAAAATATTTCAAATTGTATATAAAGCCAGCGCATTGTACCCCATGTTGCATAATATAATTTTGATAAATATATATGAATAGTCCCCTTATGAGTACTGTATATATCCCATGGCAGAAATTTAATTGCTTGAAATGATCATATATATTGAATTTATAATTATAGTTTACAATATTTAACACAATTAATTTATTCCTTCTCTTTTATTTACTCATAAACATTACTGAAACAATCCTCTTCTTTCTCAATATTTAACTTCTAATTTTCCCCTCTCTTTTTTATCTTAAAATTTGCAGTCCTTCATTGAAAAGCTTTCTTCACTAGACAACCAGAACATTATCCTGCTTGCTTGCTTGCTTTATTTTTTCTCCTAGATATCTATCCTGTCAACTTTGTTATTTCCCAATACCCAGTACCAAGAATTCTCTTCTAATTATACTCATGCTCTTGATATTTTCTGCATGAAACTGGGCTAGATTCCAAATGATTTTGTGCATTAGTTTTTCAAATGATGGTAAATGTACTAATTTTATGTAATTGGGCAGACTAAGAAAATTAATACGCATTTAGTAAAATGCTGATATTAGATTCTGAATCACCTTTATGAACTATTTATATGTTCTGCTGTTAATATTGACTCATCTGCCATCCAGTCTTATGGCTTTATACTTCGTTTATCAATCAATCATCCCCAAGTTTGTATCTTCAACTCATACCTCACCCCAACTCCACAATCACATATAACATCATGGTCAATATTTTTATTTGGGTGTTTAAAGGGCATCTCCAAACTGGTAAGTTCACAACAGAATTCTTAATTTTCCCTGCTAAACATATTCCTAGTTTAGTTTTTTTTTAGTTAAATGTAACTGCAACTTTATGGTTGTTCACACCAAAAATCTTCAAGCCATTCTTTTCTCACTTGCTTAAATCTTATAACCAATCCATCAGCAAATCCAAACAGATTTTCTTTAAAAATAGATTCAGAATCTCACTACCTCTTACGACTTCTGCTGCCATTACCCGGACCTACAACTCCATTGTCCATGGGGAATTATTCTAATAGTTTTCTATGAGCAGGGATAAGGAAAAGTTTGAATTTCACATACCACATTATTTGTTTTTCTTCACTTTGTTGTATTTTGCAAAAGTATCAATCTGTGATGAATTAGGAAAAAAGAACAATAAATGATTCCTTTACCATTAACAATTTAATAAGCACGGATATTAAGCATAATAAAAGGTGACAACTCACATGGGGAAATTGAGCAGGAAAGAGAATAACGAATATGAGGGTGAGAAAGAGGAAGGTATAGTTGTATTTATTTTTTTTCTTCAACTTTCTGTTTTGATATTTTCTCAATTCCAAAAACACTGAAAGTAGAGTACACTCAGATGCCTTCAACTTTTATTTAATAATTGTTAAGATTTTACCCACTTGTTTTATATTTCTCTGTAAATAACCATTAGCATTATTTTCCTATACATATACTAAATGTTGCAGATTTCATGACACATAATACACTCAGCATGCATCTCTTAATAATGGGTACAAATCTTTTCCAAAGCCAAAATGCCATTACCACACCTAAAATAGTTGTTAATAATCTTATAATACAATTTGTTATCAACTAGTCTGGCCACCTCCAAAAGTCAATGTTATGGGGGAAAAATGATATATTGCTCCCAAAATCCTGGATTAGAAGATCTGAAATTTGGAGATAATACTGCTATGATAGTATGGGATTACATTTTAAAATTCTTTCTTTTCTTTTTTTTTTTTTAACTAGCTGACCTAAACTAAAAATGTTTAATGGCATTGATAGATTTTTAGAAACAACTTTTCAAACGTCTGGGCTGTTATATTCTTTTATTGTATTCCTTTTAGTTTAAATCTACCTAATGTATTCATTCATACCTTTCCACCTTACAGAAAGTCATGTAATTCTTCAAGTCATTTATGAAAACTAACACAAACAAGAAAATCTTGTCAAATTACATAGAAGAGATTTCCACATACAGATATAGGACAATTATGCTCCCTGAAGTTCCTAAACAGTTTTTTAAAATCCTATCTTATCATGATTGTAAATTTAGGGTGTACATAAAGTTTATGTGCAATTTAAAATAGTTTAACATATTTGCAAACTAACTTTATATCCACGCTGAATAGGTAGTGAAGGCAAAGGATGTAACATTCTAAAGTTAAATGGATATTTAAGATCATACATTCCTCCTTCAAATTTTAGTCAGTCTATATTGAAAATGTGTAAAAGTTTCCCAGAAAATCAATTTCATTTTGCAGTTGACATTACTTTATGCATTTTTATGGAAAATGACATATGCTTTTAAAAAAGTCTATTAGTGTGGACATGGTGGGTTTTTTTCCTGTTTAGAAAATCTAAATCACATCTAAATCTAAATCACACAATATCTAAAACACATTGCCCTGTGCACATATCTACAGATAGTCTATCTTCTCAATTACATATGGAGTTGAGAAGAAAATAGACAATAGTATACAAGTAAACAAATCTTTCCAGATCAAACAGTAAGTACAGAAAACAAATCTCTGCATACGGGGGTAATATAGAACTTTATATTTATGTGAGTAATTTATGTGCCAAAATTATCCTGCAGATGTTAAAAAATTATTTACTAATTTGGTCATTCATTGATATTTAAAAAATAAATATAATATTAATATTTTTAGACTGGTTATAGTTAGAGTTCTCCGGCATTGGGGAGGTTTCTGAATGAGGAACTCTTAATTTGAAAGATTGTTGGCAGAAACCGACTCAAGTACATCAGCTCATGCACAATATGTTGTTCCCTCTCTGGAACTGTACATATTGTTTTTCTTCCTCTTGTGGATGTTTATTTGAAGGATGAATAGGTCACTCTTAGCAGGAGAGCTCATCATGTGACTGCCAGATACTGAAGACAGATAAGTCAGTTCCACACAGACTACAAATTATGCATGCTGGATAAATCTATATTCATATTTGCATTTGACCTAAGCCTCAACTTTAAAAATAGATTTAACAGAAATTATACGGAAATTCAAAAATTGTTTTGCTAGGAAGCAAACAAGTTATGCAATACAATTTATAAAAAGAATGTTCCCTCTGCTAGAAAGCGATCACATTAGCAATGGAATACTATATGTCAGTCTGAGTTGAAGCCCAAATTCAAGAACATATTGTACACAAAACTTCTGAAATCTATTTATCTGCTGTGAGATTGATGGCTATTGCTGCAGCTCGGAGACCTTAGGGCGGTACTGACTCCCCATCATTTGTCATTATAGAATATTCTTTGAATGGAGAGCTGCATCCTTTCCACAGCCAGTGGAAAATAGCCTAGGTGGCTGTCTGCTAGTTAGAGTCTAATAACATGGGTAAGTAGCCCAGGAGCTGGTTTTAAATTCTAGCTTGGCCACCTATCAATTACATCCACAAATTATAATTGTCTTACCTAACTCATCTGTAAAATATAGCTAATAATGACCTTGCTACGTAGGGCAAAGCTAAGGTGTGACTTACCTGAAATAATCTTTTAAAGGACTTACCACAGTGTCTGTTACATAACAAAGCCATAGTTTCTTTTTAATTAAGTCTTCCTGGATGTACCCTTGCGCAACAAGCCTTTAGTTCACAAAGACTGTGGTTTTTGAAAAAATGTGCTATGCATTCCAAGAGCTCAGAAACATTTGTCCTGCTTCTTTTCCCAGAATGCACATATTTTTAAAAGATTTTTCTTTTATCAAGGAGCTGCAACTAATTGTAAAAAAAGAAGTCTGCAGAGAATGAGGATTATGATGCTAAACACTGCATCCTGTCTGAATTCTTTCTTCCTTGTCAGAGTGGTATCTCAACTGGACATTGCCTTTTTTCTTAAGCTACTGGCCTTCATCATTGTCATTTGAAATCTTCAAGGTCAGAGAATAAGCTAATTTGAGCTCTAAAAGGAAACAACAAAAATCTGTAGAAGCATGGTTGAATATGGATGGTTATAAATTTTTTTGTAAGCATTACTATTCCCATATTATAAAAGATTTTGCATATTTAGCCGGTAGCAATTCTATTAGGTATTATTATTCTAATTTTTTCAGTGAAAAAATTGATGACCAATAGTTCAATGATATTTTTTAAGTTTTCATAGTGAGAACACAGATGTGATCAATTTACCAAACAATATTGGCTGTAACAGAAAAATATTTAAATTAAAGAGCCCATCCTTTCTTTCTGGTGTACTATAGGAGTGTCTGACCAGGCACTAACTCTCTTTACATAATTTTACCTTTTTAATGAAGCTTAATAGCTTCACAAAAACCTGGAAGACTGATTCATATTTGTGTGTATTCCAGGAAAGATGTGGGTCTTAATACACTGCATTTAGATATTATCTTCTGATTTGTCCCCAGAGGTATGGAGCTGATGTCCCTGAGAAGATAGGTAGGTCATTCTTATGTGAATAACCAGAAATGACACATACACCTTCAGAAGTTAACAAATAATTCTGTGTCTAGGAAGCTATCTCCCCAGAATTTTGTGTTCCTAAGTCTGAACTTTGAGAATACTTACAGCTAGGTAGGGAGACATGGTGGTAGCTACACAATGAGGGACTTTGTAGGCGATTGTAAACTGTTGCAGAACAAACGAAATAGTTTTAATGAGATTATCTCATTACATTCTATTTCTTTACGTTATCTGTTATAACTACCGTCTAATTCTATTATATTCATGTTTCTGTTGTAAGTACTATGATTTAAAACTGCAGAGTAGCTGGGCTACAGGAAGATAATTTTTTTTTAAGCAATACTCAGATTTTTATTTTAATGACAAAAACCATACAAGAAAGAACAACAAAAATTAAAACTGGCTAACCAGGAGTGGGTGTGGTTGGGAAACATGGGGGCCGAGTGGCTGTCTAGAGTGGGAAGCCTTCCTGGAATCCTGGGTTTCCTCCCAGGGGCCCCCCACAGAGCCCAGTTTGAGAACCAGCACTCTGAGCCAAGGGTTTCCCTCTAAAAAGAGGCTGAGATGAACTCTCATCCTGGATTACTACATGCTTAGGTTCATGAAAGTGGTAAGGATTTTCCCTTCATTACCAAAAGTGTAAAATTGGAAGTTATCTTTTAAAGTTAATTATAAACTATGTCAAATAAATGCAAAAGCATGTAGAGTAAAGTGGCCAGCACCTGTGTGACCATGCTCCCCAGTTTATGAAAGAAAACATTACAGGTGGTTAAGAAACCACAGTGTTAGCCACTTCATTGACCTACAAAGAACCCTACACAGAACTTAATAGTCATTGTTTCTATGAGCATATTTTTACTTTCCTGAAGATGTTTGTTCTCTTAAAGAAGATGTAGTAGTATTGGGTGGCACCTGTGGCTCAATGGGTAGGGTTCCCAACCTCGGCCAACCACTGCAAAAAAAACCTGAAGATGTAGTACTATTTAGCCAGATTACATAATGTCAAATTTCACACAAAGGACATTGTACTATTCATATTCTTACACATTTTCCACCCAAATGTGTTTCTGAGATTTATCTATGTTCATGCATGTCACGCTAATTCATTCATTTATCTGTTGTGTTTGCTTTTTGGATTTGGCATGTATTTCTTCTCGGGTGCACGTTTAGGTTTTTCCCGGTTTCTTGGTGTACAAACACTGCTGCTTTGAACATATTATACATTTCAGTAGGCACAAGGTCTAGAGTCCGTAGGACTGAATTGGAGAGGGGATTACCATGTAACTCTAAATGCACTATTTCCTGATTGCTACTTGGTTGCACTATTTCCTGGTTGCTACATTCTCATTATATAACAAAGAGTTTTTAGTAAAAATAGACACTGTTAATTTATAGACATAAAAAAAGTCTGATTATTATTACAGTTGAAGTCTTTCTTCTTATTCGTGAAATTCCACTTTACAATTTTATTAGCTATTTAAGTCTTGCCTGTATGAATTACCTCAATACTGTTTTTATATCTTGCCATTTACGTGTATAAACTGGGCAATTTTCTTAATGATTTTTAAGTATTCCTAATGTAATCTATGCTAATCTTGCACCTTGTAATTCAGTTTTTCTTTTATTATAACAAACATTTTAAATTTTAAGGTAGTCAAGCACTTTTGTTATATTTTTCTATAGACTATCCTATACTTATACCTTGATCTTTGTGTTGTGTATATCAAAGACTAAAATTTATTTTAATTTTCACATACAACAAATTTGTTAGGTCTTTTAATCTATCCTTTTTTTACTTCTCCTTTATTTCATTTTCTGATATGTATATAGTATTCTTATTTCTGGATTCAATTTAATTCTACTGATTTCTTAATCTCTGAGCCAGGTAAACAATGTCTTAGTTACATAAATTTTTATGGTGTTGGTATCCATCTATACATTTCACCTTCCCAGTCTTCAAAATATTCCCGACTATTTAAAGTTCATAACCTTCCCATATACATTTTGACTTAGCCAAATTCTTGACTGGCAAAATTCCTAAACTTAAAAATAAAAGTAAAACTTACTAATGGGTTTAATACATTGCTCCTCTTGTCAATGAACGTTGTACACCTCTCGTTTTTTTAAAATATCATCTAAAATTTTTATAAAAGGCTGTTGAATTTTCACCACAAAAGTCCTTCACATATTTCATAAAATTTATTTGTGAATACCTTATATATATTCTTTTCTTTTATAGAAAAAAATTTTATTTTTATTTTATTGCCTTGGGTAGAGTGCTGTGGCATTACAGCTCACAGCAACCTCCAGCTCTTGGGCTCAGGTGGTTCTCTTGCCTCAGCCTCCCAAGTAGCTGGGACTACAGGCACCACCTGCCACAACGCCCAGCTATATTTTTGTTGCAGTTTGGCCAGGGCCGGGTTTGAACCCACCACCCTCAGTATATGGGGCCGGCTCTCTGAGCCACAGGTACCACCCTATATTTTAGTTTTTAATGTATTATTGATTGCTGAATGTAGATAGAAAACTGACTTTTATATATTGGCATTATATGGCAAAGTTGCTGTCTTCCCTTATTAATTCTAATAAAATTGTTTATATGTGATCCTTAGTTAACTACGAAGTTAAGTACATCTTATGTGAGGGTGGCACCTGCGGTTCCGTGAGTAGGGTGTGGGCCCCATACACAAGAGTGGTGGGTTCAAACCCTGCCTGGGCCAAACTACAACAAAAAAATAGCCAGGAGTTGTGGCGGGTGCCTGTAGTCCCAGTTACTCTGGAATCTGAGGCAAGAGAATGGCCTAAACCCAAGAGCTGGAGGTTGCTGTGAGCTGTGACACCACAGCACTCTACAGAGCGCAACAAAGTGAGACTCTGTCTCTTAAAAAAAAACAAACAAACTTGGTTTGCTTGTGTTTTACTTTTACTTCTTATTTTCCCATTTTACCTGGATATCTGGTACAATGTGGAATAGATACAATGAGAATATCCTTGTATGATTCTTACTTTTTAGGGAAATTCTTTTAGACTTTTCAACTTTATCAAAAGTTTTTTGTGTAGGTTTTTGTGGATATCCTTTACCAAGGTAAAAAGTATTTTATCTATGCTTATCCTGTTATTTTCAGTTTTTTTAAGACCATAAATTGTTTAATCGTTTTAGACTTTTTATGTTATTTTTGTGATTCTGTTAGGATAACGTTATGCCTTTCCTTCTTTAATTCCTACATGAAATAAACTTATTAGTACCTATTTTTAAAGGTGATCAATCTTTCTATGTTTGTCTATAACTTGCTGGATTTTGTTACTTACATTTTGCTTAAAATTTTCACATTGCATCCTATTTAAATAAGATGATTGTATAATTTTTTTAATATGGCTTGTGTCAGACATACTTTAAAATTGTGACCATTTACTTTGTTAAATTTGTCGTGAAATTCTTATGTAAAATCAGCTTAGGCAAGTATTTTCTTTTGTCCCTTTCTCCTTCTGTGTCACTCTCTCCCTTGTAGAATCAGAGTTAGATACTAATGAAATTCCTCTAACATATCTGTGCTACATATGTTTGCTAAGTCTTGTCAAGTCAGGATTTTTTGTTTTATTTTGTAGAAATTTTCCATTTTGCTATGGTTAAGTAGTTGTCCTAAAGTAGTTAAAAGTAATGATAATTTTTATTGGTTATATCTCTTATTTAGAGATTTTATTTATATTTTTATTTTACATATTTTTGTCACTTCTACATTATCTCTCTTATTTTCTTGATTCATCTTTCTAGAAATTTACCAATTTCATGAGCCTTAACAATGATTCAATGGCTGGCTTTTTTGACCTTCTTTGTTATAATTTTCTTTTACTTTATTTCTGCTTTATAATAGTAACTGTGGTAATAGTTTTGTGTATTATTCTAAAATCTTTTTCCAAATGTTTTCCAAATGTTTTAAATGATCTAAATATTTCTTCTTTCTTTCCTTCTTTCTTCATTTTTGTCTTAATTTAAATATTCGGTAATATAAATTCTATTCTTGATCTATTTCCACTGGATCCTGATAGTTTACTTTAGTATTTTCATAACTAACTATTGTCGAAAATCCATTATAATTTATCCTTTGATCCATGATTTAAGAGATTATCTCTACTTTCCTGATAATTGTCAGTTATTTTTGCTACTATCTCAATTACAGTTTTCAGACAAAGCACTTTCAGAATTCTTTTTTGATGTTAGAAATGTGTCTTTATGGGGCGGTGCCTGTGGCTCAAAAGGGGTAGGGCTCTGGTGCCATATGCCGGAGGTTGCGGGTTCAAACCCAGCCCCGGCCAAAAACTGCAAAAAAAAAAAAAAAAAGTGTCTTATGGGCTACTATAATTGTGTGTATATGTATATATAAAGTATTTAGTTTTTAATTCCATGTGTTCTTGAGAAGAATGTGAATTTCTAAATTGGCTTTGAGAGTCTATGTATGTCCTTTAAGTCAAGCACATTACTAATGTTATTTAATCCATCTGTGTCCACAAGGGCCAAAGTCAACCTACTACTAGTAGAGAGATCTTGAAATTCTTCATAATATTGGTGAATTTGAAACTTCTAGTAATTTCTTTAATTTTTTCTTCATGAATAGTTGAGGCTCCATTACTTTGTGGTTACCAATTTAAAATTGTTATTTCCCCCCCAAATTATATTTTTAATGTATGGAATTACTTTCTTTGTAAAGTTTTAGTTATTCCTCCTAGTCTACTTTACTCGATCTTTCTTTTATTTAATATCATTTTCATTTATTGATTATAATCAATTCCTTTACTTTAAAATTTTTGTACTTATGAGTTTTAGGTATTTTTCAAGTGACAAGTATATAGACAGATTTTTATAATTCTTTCCATAACTTTATTTAATGTGTGAATTAAGTTCATTTGCATTTTTTGTAATGACTGGTGCATTTAAATTTATAATGATATGCTGTGTTATTCTTGATACATATTCTGCATTTTTTCATTCTCTTTACCCTTACTTCATTGTATTTCTACTCTTTTGGATTGGCCATTCTTCTTCCTCAAGCGTTTTGAACATCACTTTTTTAATTTTAATTATTAAAGTAAAATCTTTAATAGTCCTATTATTTTAGCAAATTTTACAGTTAATATATTTCTCTGCTTTTTTATGAACAATACTAAACCATTAGAAGTCTTAATTTCAATTTACTCTTGTGCCTCTTGGATAATATTACAAGCAAGTGTTTGGGTTTTATTTCATTTTAACCTACAAAATTGATAGTTTTGATTCTTGCTGTATTTAGTCAAACTTTGTTTAGTTTTACCCATAGGTTTACTTTTTTTTTCTTTACTAACAGATCCTGTTACATCTTAGTCCTTCCCGTTCCTTCTGGATTTAATTTCCTCTGCCCAAAGTACATTCTTTGAAAGTTCCTACATAAAAGTCTTTTGTAATAAATCTGTTTTTGTTTTCCTGACCTGAACATGTCTCAGTTTTGCTACATTTTTAAATTATTGCATACATTATTATAAAAATTGGATGTTGACAGATATTTCTGTGTGATGACCTTCAGTATTCATTTCTGACCATTTTGCTGTTCTAGAAGTATTCTGTCAGTCTAAAAAAAAGTGGGAGAAGTGATTTTCTGGTAATATGCAAATATCATTTTGCCTCCATGAGTTTTAAATTTTTACTGATTATCTAAATGTGGACTTTAAAAAAATTATTTATTGGTTAAAAAATTCCTAAGAATTTATATTGCATAAATTCAAATCCAAGACTTGCATGAAAATATGCTGTTTTAATTAAAAATATGAGATCATTATTTTTACTCCACTTTAAATTTAGACCATCTCTGATAATACCTTTTCTGATTTTGTGTGTATGTGTGTGTTTTCAATTTTGCCAGTGAATTAAGAGAATCATGTTTGAATATTGCTGTTGTGTCTTAGTTACAGGTTTCCACCTTGCTTGATTAGTCTCTTTCTATAGACCTCTTAGTACTCAAATATTTTGTTTCCAAGATGGGCAGAAGTAGTGTGCTATTACCCATTTTATTTTGCCTTATGTTCTAAAGGTTACGTATTTTATTGTATTCATGATTTCTAGGTGGTGTCAACAGAGATGTTTTTCAGGGTATGTAAAAAGGATGCAAAGAAAAAATGTATACATCTTTTAAAAAGGAAAAAAACGGTATCAAAATTCTAATACTCAAGTCATGTTAGAACTCTGAAATTACAAGAGGTTCTCAAACATCACTTGTATTCATCTTTTGTTATCAGCAAATATTGAGTATTACCATTTTAATATATTTTTTTCTTTTTTAAAATGTGTATCCATTTTTTTGGCACTCTGTGTTTTGTTATAATTTGATTTTATTGAGATAGCTTGCAAGGGTCTTGCCTATCTCATTTCTTTAGCTTTACTATAGAGCTTATACTATTTTATCTCCTCTAACACTTCTACCTAACTTAACCTCAAAAAAAAAAAAAAAAAGAAAGATAGAAAAAGAAAAAAACCTGTATAACAATGCTTGTAAAGAATTTCAAAGGAAGCAAAATGGTAAGAAATGCTTACACAGAAAACACACTCTGAATACTCAGCCTATGTGTCACCTGCATGACAGGACTTATTAAACATGACTTAGTAACAACAGGCTAAATCAATTTATCATCCAGTCAATTACAGTGAATTTCAGACTGTAAGAGATGGATGTATGTTAAGATTTATATGAGGAGGGAACTATCACCTAGGAATAAAAAGAAACGTTCTCACCCTGATCTTAATTCTTAAAACATGCACACTGATTGGATTTACTATAAGGTTCTAGAATTTCTAGTACAGTTTCTGGATTAAATAATACTTTGATTTTTAAAAGTTTAAAAAAAGATAATATATTTTTTAAATATTATATATTTTGTAATTCATATTTTATAAATTAAAATGTATTTATCAAAACCTGATAACATTATAAAAATTATAATAATTACAAATACTGAAGTTTTCAGTTTTTTCCATATTTACTGAGTAACTTTAAATATCTATCATGATTACATTTGGTTATGGCAAGTTTTGAATGACAAGTAAATGATTCCCAAATATATTTTTGTCATTGAAAACATATTTGTCGTTTTTGTGGCTCATTTTATTTGGAGGAAGGATACATTAAAGTTAGCAGAAATTAGTCACAATTCGGCTGAGAGTGAGGGCTGATGCCTATAATCCTAGCACTCTGGTAGGCTGAGGCCAGTGGATTGCGTGAGTTCAAGACCAGCCTGAAGAAGAGTAAGACCCTGCTTCTCCTAAAAATAGAAAAATTAGCAGGACATGGTAGCATTTGCCTGTAGTTCCAGCTGCTTGGGAGGTTGAGGCAAGAGGATAGCTTGGGTCCCAAAGTTTGAGGTTGTTGTGAGCTATGATGTATGTCATAGCACTCTACCCAGGGCAACAGGGTAAGACTGTTTCAATAAATAAACACATAAATAGGAATTGGTCGTAAGTTATGTGACTAGGCAAAACACTAACCTGAAGAATATTTTAAAAATTATATTCAACCTTGAAAAAAATATATATATATTTTAACAAGTGAACAGTTTATTAAGAATTAAACAAAGGTATGATGTGATACAGTACAAGCAAAACACTCAAGATAGGTATAATAGTACTACTCACACAAAAACTTAAATTTCACCTCCAAAAAAATCAC
Source organism: Perodicticus potto (assembly GCA_963574655.1). NCBI lineage: Eukaryota > Metazoa > Chordata > Mammalia > Primates > Lorisidae > Perodicticus > Perodicticus potto. The sequence continues at coordinate 114,636 of CAUYRH010077791.1, forward strand.
AAGACAAAAGAGAAAGCAATTTCACTGTTATAAGATAAGATATTTCATGCAAAGTATTAATTCTGCCCTCCCAAAGCCCAACCTCCCAACAAACAAAAAACTATCTGGGAATACTGCTATGCTAACATATTAACCACAGTATAATCATTCATAGGAAAACAGTAATTAAGCAATG
>CAUYRH010077796.1:0-24132 GCA_963574655.1 Perodicticus potto
AAAGAAATAGTTTAGTTAAGAAAATACAAACAGGCTGGGCGCCTGTGGCTCAATGGGCTAAGGCGCCAGCCACGTACACCTGAGCTGGCGGGTTCGAATCCAGCCCGGGCCCGCCAAACAACAGTGACGGCTGCAACCAAAAAATGGCCGGGCGTTGTGGTGGGCGCCTGTAGTCCCAGCTACTTGGGAGGCGGAGGCAGGAGACTCGCTTCAGCCCAGGCATTGGAGGTTGCTGTGAGCTGTGATGCCACAGCACTCTATCCAGGGTGACAGCTTGAGGCTCTGGCTCAAAAAAAAAAAAAAGAAAATACAAACATAACAAAAACCATACCATGATTGTTTGTCTTTCCCTCATTAAATTTATAATTAAAACAATGGTATATGGGCCCAGCGTGGTTGCTCACACCTGTAATCCTAGCACTCTGGGAGGCTGAGGCAGGTGGATTGCTTGTCGAGACCAGCCTGAGCAAAAGCAAGACCCTGTCTCTACTAAAAATAGAAAAACTGAGGAAAGAGGATCGCTTGAGGTTGAGTTAGAGGTTGCTGTGAGCTATGATGCCATGGCACTGTACCCAGTGAGACAGCTTGAGACTCTGTCTCAAATCAAACCAAACAAAAACAATGGTATATGAAATAAAAACAGAGCTAGCCTGGAACAAGATGCTACGTGTGATATTGATCCTCATGAAAAAGAACATAGAGACTCCTGGCCCAGCGAACTCTTTAACTTTCTCTTTGTCTCTTATTTTTCTTTGTTCTCGGTCCTCTCATTTTGACCAAGCCTCTAAAAGAAAAAGCATAACATTGTTAGGACTGGCATCTGACACGAAACAAGCAATGGAAATTTAGGCTATGATGTTATTAAGTTTGTTCTGTGTTGATGCCAACTGGCCATCTTGGTTCCAAAAAATTTCAGCCAGTTTTGTTATTTTACAAGCAGAGGAAGTTTTAGCAGTTTCAGCAAGTTGTTTCTTTTCTTAATTTGCCATCCTATAAGCAAGAGAATTTGGTAGCTCCAGGTTTCATTAACTTGGGCACCTTTTCTACCCGTCAGGGTCTTTTCTAAATCAATTTCATCCTTTCATTCCCTTTTCAAGTTCCATGTCTCTCCTGTTCTTTGAGGGGCTCAAGGGTAGAGTTGGGGTGATGGTTCACAAGAAGTAGAAGAGCCCAGACTGGAAGATTTTTTTTTTTTTTTTTTTGAGACTGAGTCTCACTCTGCTGCCCTGGGGAGAGTGCTGTGGCACTCATAGTTCACAGCAACCTCAAACTCCTGGTTTCAAGTTATCCCCCTGCCTTAGCCTCCTGAGTAGCTGGAACTATAGGCACATGCTATAATGCTTAGCTATTTTTTTTTTCTTCTATTTTTAGTAGAGATGGGGGTCTCACTCTTGCTCAGGCTGTTCTTGAACTCCTAAGCTCAAGCAATCCATCTGCATTGGCCTCCCAGAGTACTAGGATTACAGGCGTGAGCCACCATGCCAAGCCCAGTCCAAGGATTAAGGAGAGGTGTTATTAGGAGAAAAAGAGTAGAATGGAATCTGGCCAAAGGCCAGCTCCCTGTCACACAGTTTCAAGAGGCTTTTATTAACCTTGTCAGTGTGTGTAATGTGGGAGGGGGGGTTTCTAGGGGAGTCATCCTCTTCTACAGAGGGATTGATCTTTGCACCAAGGGCTTATCTTGGAGTCAGTCCATTTCACAGAGGGGACCAGGGGGTTTATCTCTGGTGCCATGCTGGGCAGGGAGGAAAGTTTCTGTCCTGTTGTTTCCCAGGAATACTGGCCTTGCAGCATTCCAGGGGATGGGGAGGGGGTTTGCTGTGATCATGAAGTTTTCTGCCTGTTTTCTCCAAAATGGCTACTACATTCTTGTCAGGGTCCTGAGGATTCTTTCCCCACAATCTCTTTCTTCTTTCTCTGTCTCTTTTCACTTTCCCTGGGATCTCAGGGACCCAGAGAATATTAGTCCTGCTCCTCAGTCTCAAAGACGACCAATTCCAGGCTGGGGAGAGGAGGCAGACCCAGCCACAGCTTTTTTTTTTTTTTTTTGAGACAGAGCCTCAAGCTGTCACCCTGGACAGAGTGTTGTGGCGTCACAGCTCACAGCAACCTCCAATTCCTGGGCTCAAGCGAGTCTCTTGCCTTTGCCTCCCAAGTAGCTGGGACTACAGATGCCTGCCACAACGCCCGGCCATTTTTTGGTTGCAGCCGTCATTGTTGTTTGGCGGGCCCGAGCTGGATTCGAACCCGCCAGCTCAGGTGTATGTGGCTGGCGCCTTAGCCTGTAGAGCCACAGGCGCCGAGCCACAGCCACAGCTTGATAAGAGATCAGAGAAATCAGCATGGATGCAGGGACCCTAAGCTGTATGTGTGACCTCTCCTGGGGTAAAGGGTAGGGCCTTTCCTTTCCTTTCCTTTCCTTTTTTGAGACAGAGTCTCACTATGTCGCCCTTGGTAGAGTGCTGTGGCCTCACAGCTCACAGCAACATCAAACTCTTGGGCTCAAGCGATACTCTTGCCTCAGCCTTCCTTGTAGCTGGGATTACAGGCACCCACTACAATGCCCAGCTATTTTTTGTTTGTTTAGCAAGCTCCGGCCAGGTTCCAACTCACCAGCCCCAGTGCATGTGGCTGGCACCCTAACCACTGAGCTACAGGTACTGAGCTGGGGTGAGGACTTTCAAATTACTATTTCCCCATTCTTTCCTTTGGTTTTTGTGAATATCCTTTGAAAGAAGAAACACAAATATGAGTACCCATGTTCTTATATTTTAACTACTACATAGCATTGCATTTCATAGATACCAGATGCTATCCTTTAGTAGATGTTGTAATGTTAAAAAAAAATGACCAAGGGCGGCACCTGTGGCTCAGTGGGTAGGGTGCCGGTCCCATATACTGAGAGTGGGGGGTTCAAACCCGGCCCCTGCCACACCGCAACAAAAAAATAGCCGGGTGTTGTGGCGGGTGCCTGTAATCCTAGCTACTTGGGAGGCTGAGGCAAGAGAATCCACCTAAGCCCAGGAGTTGGAGGTTGCTGTGAGCTGTGTGATGCCATGGCACTCTACCGAGGGCAATAAAGTGAGACTCTGTCTCTATAAAAAAAGAAAAAAAAAAATGGCCAAAGCAGGAGTGGTGGAGCATGCTGGTAGTCCCAGGTACCCGAGAGGCTTAGAAGTTGGAAGCTGCAATGTGTTGTGATCACACCAATGAATAGTCACTTCATTCCAGCCTGGGTAATATAGTGGTGCTGTCTCTTAAAAAAAAAAAGGCAAAGGACCAAAGGTTATTTTTATTTTTATTTTTTGCAGTTTTGGGCCAGGGCTGGGTTTGAACCTGCCACCTCCGGTATATGGGGCCGGCACCCTACTCTTTTGAGCCACAGGCGCCGCCCAGGGCCAAAGGTTATTTCAAGCTATTATCAGTGGCATGGTGCACCCCAGTTTCAGAGGTGTTAAAATGTGAAAAATGCATGTTTTAGAATCAGTGAGATGCGATATTCCATTGTGTATTAGTCGCGATATTTGTTTGGCTGCTGGGATTGTTGCTGGAATGTATGTTTGGCAGAGAAGAGTCGCCTGAAGACAGGAGATAGAAGAGGGAGGGATTTTATTTCAGCTGGCAGAGCCATAGCAGACTAGAATCCAAAATGGCTGAGACCCCCAATCAGCTCTGTCCCTATCCTTTTTTGTACTCACAAGTAGACAGACAAAGGAATTACCATATTATTTCTCATTGGAGATGTCAAATCATGTGTAGGGTTTTCAGAAGCAGAAGCAAGCAGCAGGCGTTCGTTTCAAGGAAGCTAAGCTTTATAAATTCTTAAGAGCTGAGTTACCTCAGGGAGGACCTTGTAGGAGTGTCCTTGTGCTTCTCTGAGAAGCCTTTTTTTTTTTAGACTTTACTTTCCCCAGGTATCCTCCCTCAGGATAGGGTCTCAAAATAAAACAACAGTGGTTCAAATTATAAAAAATTATTTTTCTCCTGTGTGAGCTCTGATGTCAGGCTTCTTGTGTCTTTTTGCTCCACTAACTGTTGTCTGCTCACATTGCATCCGGGGAAAGAAAGAAGAGAGATAATAAACCCCCTCCCTTTGTAGTATGAACCACTTTTGTTCTTATCCTGTTGGCTAACAATTTGTCATATGGCCACACTGAGCAACAAGGGAAGCTGGGAAATGTCTTTGTTCTGAGTATATCTTTGCCCAGTTAAAGAGTTCAGCCTTTGTTCTATTGCATACAGGGAAGATTAGCTGACTTTGCCACCCACTATTTGGCTGTTGTATTTCAACCAATCCCTTCCTGTTGGATATTTATTCTCTCAAAGCATCTACCACATTTGGTCTTGATACATGTATATGGTTGTTGGTATGATGCTTACCTTTCTAGATCCACTGCAGACTCTAAGAAGGCTAAGAGGTGGGGCTCTCTTTGCTACTTCTATCTCAAACACTCAGCACAGGGTCTAACACCTAGTGGTTTCTCAATAAATGTCTGTTGAATGAATAAATTATTTTCTTATTCTTTATTTTGCCTAGGCTAAATATACTGCAATGACTTTTCTTTTAAGACACAGGGTCTCCATCTGCTGCCCAAGATGGAGTACAGTGTTGTAGTCATAGCTCACTATAACCTTGAATTCCTGAGTCAAGTGATCATCACACCTCAGTCTCCTGAGTAGGTGGGACTACAGACATGTGCCACCATGCTTGGCTACTTTATATATATATTTTTTCAAGATGGGGTCTTAGTATGTTGCCCAGGCTGGTCTCAAACTCCTGGCCTCAAGTGGGCCTTCCAAAGTGCTGAGATTACAGATTTGAGCCACTGCGCCTAGCCTGCAGTGACATTTTGTCTGTTTGTTTCTTTTCCTTTTATTTTCATAAGGTAATTTCTTAGAAATTCTAAACCAAAAAGCATATACTTAAAAAGGGATATTGATGCTACTGTCAAAGAAAACCTCCAATATACATAGGTAATTCCAGTATGTGATTTTACTTGTATACAAGAAAATTAATAATGAATTAATTTCATCTAAAAGAGGCACAAATATGTATGAGGAGAAGGAAGGAGGAAAAGGAAATCTGTAGATCTGTTTATTTACATTTATTTATATTTGTATCTCGCCCTGTCTATCTTTCTGTTTATCCATACTTCCATCCACCTACCCATCCATCTAATATGTACATACATTAGAACAGTGAATTTCAGCTGGGCTCCATAGCTCAGTGGTTAGAGCACTGGTCTTGTGAACCAGGGGTTGCAAGTTTGATCCTTGCTGGGGCCTCTGGCTGATTCGAGACCAGCCCAGCCCAGCCTGAGCAAGAGCAAGATCCCATCTCTAAAATTGTTCAGCAAGGTATTGTGGTGGGCTCCTGTAGTCCCAGCTACTCGGGAGGCTGAGGCGAGAGAATTGCTTGAGCCTGAGATTTTGAGGTTGCTGTTGGCTATGATGCCATGGCACTCTACCATGGGCAACAAAGTAAAATTCTGTCTTTAAAAAAAAAAAAGAACAGGATTTCCTTTCCCTTTCCTCGGATATAGCGCTAAGCCATCAACTAACAAAAAGTCCAATAAGGGTGTTTTGTCCTGACATTTCACACTTTTGGGTGGGTCACTATGATATACTGATAGTATTATGTTTATCATTTATCCACTCTATGCCTCAGCTTCCCCATCTGGAAATGCAAATGATCAAAACAGCATTGTTGGGCAGGTGTAGGGGCTCATACCTACCACTCCAGGAGGCTGAGGCGGGCAGATTGCTTGAGCTCAGGAGTTCGAAACCAGCCTGAGCAAGAGCAAGATGCTGTCTCTAAAAATAGCTGGGTGTTCTGGTGGGCTCCTGTAGTCCCAGCTACTTGGGAGTCTGAGGTAAGAGAATCACTTGAGCCCAAGAGTTTGAGGTTACTGTGAGCTATGATGCCATGACATGCTACTAAGGATGATAAAGTGAGACTCTGTTTCAAAACAAAAAACTTAACCCCTGCACCCCCGCCCAAAAAAGTGTTGTTAGCACCTCCATTTCAGCTATGCCAAGCTTGCACCATTTCCCCACCTCTTATATCTTACCACCAAGCTTCCCTCTCAAAAAAATCACATCGACTTATACAATCTCCCAGGGTGCATGGGTTTCAATGCTCTTACCAGCTTGGACATTTTCAGTTGCCATTTTAATAGGTATGAATTATTGCTTTCTTATTTTTATTCATATTGCTTTGATAAGTGATGAGGTTGAGCATCCTTTCACAATAACGGGCCTTTGTATCTCTCTCTCTCTCTCTTTTTTTTTTTTTTTTGCCGTTTTTGGCCAGGGTTGGGTTTGAACACCATCTCTGGCATATGGAGCCGGTGCCCTACTCCTTTGAGCCACAGGCCCCACCCTGTATCTCTCTTTTTAAATAACCTACCCCTCTCCTTTACTCATTTCCCTACTAAGTATGTATCTTTTCTGTATTGATTTGTAGAAGTTGTTTCTATATTAAGGGTATGAATGGCAATATGGTTAATATAGTCAAGTAGTTAATTCAAGTGGTTAAGAGCTTGGATCATGGACCTGAGACAAGATAACCTAGGTTAGAATCATGTCTCTTTCCTTATCAGCAGTGTGTGACCTTGAGCAAGGCATTTAACTGCCCTTTGCCTGTTTCTTTATCTGTCAGTGGAGACGATAATACTTTACAGGGTTGTTATGAAGATGAAATGGGTGAATAACATGCAAAAGTGCTTAGAACCTATTACAATAAAAACCTTTGATAACTTCACAGCTATTGATTTCAATTTAAAACATTTCTTTCTCAGGAGGTGCCTGTGGCTCAGTCGGTAAGGCGCTGGCCCCATATACTGAGGGTGGCGGGTTCAAATCCAGCCCCAGTCAAACTACAACAAAAAAATAGCTGGGCGTTGTGGCAGGCGCCTGTAGTCCCAGCTACTCAGGAGGCTGAGGCTGAGGCAAGAGAATCGCCTAAGCCCAGGAGTTGGAGGTTGCTGTGAGCTGTGTGAAGCCATGGCACTCTACCCAGGGCAATAAAGTGAGACTCTGTCTCTAAAAAAAAAAAAAAATTTATTTCTCTGTCCTCCAAACCCATCTCTGAGTTCTGGACCAGTATACCAAATTTCCTCCAAAAGCCACAATGAGGATGAGGAAGGAATTATTATTACTGGGGGTTCCAATGATAACCTCTAATAGGTGGTTAATACATCCACATATTCATTTATTTATGCATTTGTGCATTACTCCTTTTACTTAGCAAATGTCATTGGCTCTGTACCAGGCAATGGGGTTACAGCAGGAAACAAAATAGATTTGTTTATGTGCATGGAGGTCTCTTTGGAGAAGACTGATAGGAAAAACAGTCAGTAGTAAATCAAAAACCTGTACTGTGCTAGTGAAGGAGAGATATACTGCACTACGGGAGCACTTCACGGGTGAGCTTACCAAGAACTGAGGGTGAGGGTGCTAGGGCTCAGATGTGGAGGAAATGCCATGGGAGTGGAGACCTAAGGGGCGATTGGGAGAGGCTGGGCAATGGTAGGGGGATGACTCTCCCAGGCAGAAGAAGCAGTCTGAACTACATTAAGTCTCAAAGGTAGGAAAACCCTCAGGAGTGGTGAGGACCCTGTGAATTCTAGTGTAGCTGGAGGAAGTGAGTAATGGGGGGACGGGCGGATGTCAAATGATAATGGGAATCACAGGTGCTTGGAGGATGTTGGGTGCACCATCTGTATTCCTTTTGATACCATGGATCCTGCCCTCGTGAACACACTTTGGAACCTGTGTCGTAGTTGTTTGTGTTCTGGATTGGATTTGGGACAGGGACAGAGGGGATGAAGTTGAAAGTGGAGATGAAGCTGAGGTTTGGGGAATAGGGACCAGAAGATGGGGTTGGAGATTAGACATGGGTTTAGGATGGGTTTAGTCAAGCATTAGAGTTGGTCACAGGAATGGGGGTATGTTTGGAGTTAGAGACAGGGCTGAGGTTGTGTCTGGGGCTTAAGCTGGGGAGAATAATGTGAGTGGAAGGAATTGTGGACGGTGTCGGAGGTGAAGTCAAAGTTGCGGATGAGACAGGAACAAAGATGGGGATCAGGCTATGGTTGTAGTTTAGTGGAGATGCGGGACAGTTGTGAATGGAAGGGGACTTGGAACAGGATAAAGGGCAAGGGTTGGGTGGGGTGGGAATGTAGCTGTGGTCGGGGATGGAGACTAGGATGCAACAAAATGATGGGGGAAGATCCAGTCCCTTAGAACTCTATTCTTTCCCAGCAGACCAGGTCTTTTACTGGGAGGAGGACCGAAAGTTCATCCTGCGGGGCTGGTCTCTCGTCTTCAGCGTCCTCGCCACCCTGCTGATGCTCAGTGTGATGGATGGGCGTGTAGTCTACGTACAGGGACCCTACACTGGCTACCTGGGCTTCTGGACTAACTGTAGGAGACACAAGTGTGCCGATCTGGGCCAAGTCACTGGTCAGTGTGAGACTAGGAGTGCTGTGGGCTCTGGAGACAGGTCTGAAGATGGCCTGGGGCGGAAGTCTCTGCAGCAGTTTATTGGGGTGTTGTTTGGGGAGGGTCTTTAAGACTCTCCGGGGAGGCTCTGGAGATTCTCCAAAGGCCTTGTGAAGGAGTCTCCTAGGACCATCATGGTGGGAAGGGGAGCATCACTCTGGACTGCAGCCTCTATCTGATGATTAGATTGCTAAGGGCTCCATCATTCTCTCTCACTTTTTTTTTTTTGGAGACAGAGTCTCACTTTGTCGCCCTCAGTAGAGTGCTATGGCATCACAGCTCACAGCAACCTCCAGCTCCTGGGCTTAGGCGATTCTCTTGCCTCAGCCTCCCGAGTAGCTGGGACTATAGGCACCTGCCACAACACCGGCTATCTTTTTTTGTTATTGTTGTTGCAGTTTGGCTGGGGCAGAGTTTGAACCCGCCACCCTGGGTATATGGGGCTGGTGCCCTACTCACTGAGCCACAGACGCCGCCCCTCTCTCACTTTTTAAGATAGTTTTTTTTTAAGATGACAAGAGCCTTTCAGCTCCTTCAGGAACATTTTGCTTCCTTGTCGACCTCTGCATTTTAAGACCCCTCCTCCTCCTTTGTAGAGACAGGGTTTCACTCTTGTTTAGGTTAATCTGAACTCCTGAGCACGAGTGATCCTCCTGCCTCAGCCTCCCAGAGTGCTAGGATTATAGGCGTGAGCCACAGTGCCTGGCCCACCTCTCTTCATTTTTGGTCTCAAATAGTGCTGATGAGACTTCCAGAACATTGTTTAGCATTAATCTTATTTATTCATTTTGAACGTCTCTTTCTCTTAGATCTTCCAAACTCAGGCTGGCATAGGGAGTTGAACACATAGTTTATAGCTTCAAGTCGTGGAAAAGTCCGGAGGCTAGGATTTCAGGCATGAGCCACTGTGCCCAGCCTGAAATCTATAATTTTTGTGTAGTCTAATTTATCCATTTTTGCCTCTGTGACTTTATTGATTGCTTCTTGGCTTTGGGAAGTTCTTCTCCCTCTAGACTTTTGGTTATATCAACAGTTCTTACCAAAGTCCTCTGCAGCTTGAGGCACATAGACCCCCTGAACTAATTATAAGGCCAAAGCACTTCAGTGTGATGATTAGCTAATATCTCAGGCAGAGAATGTGGAATGAATAGGAGGACCCCAAAATGCAGGGAGGAGGTAAGCTGGAATGTGTGCTCATCCTGACCAAACCACAGAGAGGACTGGTCTCTGGGATGATCAGTCAGGAATGTTAATATCATGTCAGTGCTTATTCTCACTTCTCTTGTCAGTTTTTCCTTCTTAGTTTTACTTTTAATTCTGTGCCTATGAGTCTGGGTCCAGGGTTACAAACTCTCTTAACCAGAGGAGCGAAAGCCCTTCCCTGACTGCTTTGGTTAGAAGTCCCAGGACAGGCTCAAGGCTTTTTCCTCCAGGCCTTGATTGGTTAGCTTTGGTCATGTGCCCATCTTCTGGCCTATTGCAGGGGCTAGAGCGAGAGACACAGTGATTGGCTCAGGCTGAGTCCTGTGTCTACCTCTGTGGGACAGGGGAAGGTGCTCCATGAGAAGCCCTCAACCAGAATTATGTGAATGGAGTGGAAGGTATTCCCCCAAGAGACAGGCTGCTGGATGGCACCCAAATTTCTCCATTCATGGTCTTGTTTTCTGGCTCTGTCCCTTCTCCTTGACCTCTGTTTCTTGACTCTCCTATGAGCAGAAAGAACCAAGGGAACTGGCCTGTCCCTCCATGCTGAAAGTACTATTGCTTTTCTATACGTAAGATGAAACTTTTCACTTTCTTGTTAGGTGTTAGAAAGATATTCAGTTTGCCAGGAACAAAGCAGATGAGAGCTTAGCTCATTTGACTAAAACAGTCTTATGCAGTTTAAAAGTAGAAAAAGTAGAAAAAGGGCTAAAAGGAGGAGATGTAACCCACAGAAAGAGCTGAAACACTCTTGTCATACTAGATATGTAAACTGGATAAGTATCAGTTATAAACTGGAAATGAGCTTTTGGGCAATTGGTTTTAGAGTATTAGGTTTGGAAGTTTTTCTCATTTGTCTATCTGTGTGTGTGCTCATTAGGGAATGTAGGGTATGAATGTGGGTGACACTGGGATGTCTGGGGAGGTTCTGGTCGTATAACTGGGGTTACTAAAGAATCTTGGGGTATGACCGAGAGAGACAGTAGCAGAAGTAAGGTGACTTTGGAGATGACTAGGGATGACTGAGGTGGCTTGGATAACTTTGAGGGTGCTGTGGAGTTGTTTGGGAGTAATACTCATCGTATTAATGTGAGTTTCTATGTGCTGTTTTTTAGGAGTATGAATGGAGTGACTTTGGGGGTGTCTGTGTGACTCTGGAAATGATTGAGATGGTTCTATGGGGTGACCTTGAGGATGTAAATGGGTGTGACTTGGGGGTGATCTTGGGGATATGTGTGGGGTTGATTATGAGTATTTAAGGGTTTGAGGTAAATACAGATGGTATGGGGAAACTTTTGAGGGTGTGAGTGAGATGACATTGAGTTGACTTTAGGAGGTACCTGGTGGTGACTTTGTGAGTGAGAGTGGACTTATTTGGGGGTTTCTAGGGAGTGACTTTGGTGATGTGAGTGGGGGTGACGTTGAGGATGTCTGGCTAGACTTGGGGATTTTGGATTGCTCAGTGGGAGTGACTTTGGAGAGTGCCCTTGAGGAGTACTTGGGATGACTCTGGGTCACTTGTCCCCCCTCTCCCAGTTCTCATCCATATGAGCAAAGGCTTCATGTTACTGGCCCTGGGACTGTGTCTCCTCCTTCTCCCTGCCATGGGTCTCTCCTTCCGGCCAGTCTTCCGCCGTCTGAGCAAGATAGATTTTGTCTTCAGTTCCCTCAGTATCAGCATTGGTAAGTGTTGGCTTGGAGTATGTGTGGGTGCACTGTCCCTATCCTTAGCACTTTTTCTGGCTTTGAGGAGGGATATCTAGACTTTCTGCCCTGCTGTCTGCCAGGTCTCTGTCTCTTTTTTTTTTTTTGCAGTTTTTTTTGGCCAGGGCTGGGTTTGAACCTGTCACCTCTGGCATATGGGGCTGGTTCCCTACTCACTGAGCCACAGGCGCCACCCCAGGTCTCTGTCTCTTAATGTCTCTTGGGATCTCTGCCAACTCTCTGCATTTACTTCAGTTCCATTCTCTCAGTTGAGGCAGGTAATCTCTCTCTCCCACTTTGTTTCCCTCCCTCCCCTCCACCTTCTTTTAGTGTCTTTCTTTCTATCACACATGGCTGTTTCTCTCTGCCAGACATGGTGGGTGGGAGAGAATGTCTCTGTCTGTCTTGCTGGGGGGTCACAGAGCCACTGTCCAGCCCTTTGTCCATCTCTGGCCCTACCCCAGTACAGGGCTCCTGATTTCCCTCAGCCTGACGCTCTTCGCAGTCAACTGTGAGACAGTGCACCCGAGGCCACAGATATCCTACCTGGTGACCTTCTACCTGTGCTGGTGTGCCAGTGCCTTGATGCTGTGGGCCGGTGAGGGCGGGGCCCTAGGAGGAAGGGACAGGACCTCGGCAGGGCAGGGGGCAGATCTCAGGGTTGAGGGAGAATAAGAGGTGGGGCCTTGGGTTGGATTGGGGCGGACCTCGAGGGGATACCTATGGAAATGGGGCCTCTGTCGGGGCCTAGGGCCCACTCCGAGTCCAACAACCCACCTAGCCCTCTCCCCCAGGAGCTCTGTCCTACTTAAACCAAGTAGGCATGTGGAGCAGGAAGATGACCAGTACAGAGCGGCGGCTGAGCCATCGCCGGTGGGCCTTGCAGCGGTGTATCCCAAGGCCCATGTCCACACCGCGGAACTCAGACGTGTCGGAGCCCTGAGCACATCCTGTACTTGCCCAATTTATGTACCACCTGGGGCGAGTCCCCTAGTCTCCCCAAGGAATAGCACTGGATGGGACACTTGACCTGGAGCCATAGCCAGATGCTGGGCTTGGCCCTATCAGGGTGGCCACGCCCCCAAGATTAGACTTCACTTAAGGCCTCACTCTCAAAACAGGCCATATCCTCAGAGAGCGGGTGATAAACCTTCAACCATGGCTGTAGGGCCCGCCCTTTATGGCTCTGCCCCTGCGTAGTATCCTAACAGTGCCCCTATGCCAGCAGACACCCTCAACCTATTCTGCCTACTCTGAGCAGACACTTGTCCAGTTCCACTGAACCCCAGTAGGGGGCTAGTTTGTGTGACCCCACCCCAGGGTGCCCAACTCACGCAGGCCATGCCTGAAATCATTCTCTGTCCTTTTAGCCAGCGCTGTCTGCATCAGAATCCCTCTCCCAGAGTTCCAGACCTGCCCTGATATCCACTCTTGCTGCCAGGGGGATATGTAACCCCTCCCCAGAAGGCGTGGCTTATAATATCTCTCCACCTGTTTCCTGGCCTGTCCTCACATTAAAATGTGGGGCTATTCACATCTAGCATCCCACCCTCTACTGTCCCACCTCCCCCCAGGGCCCAGCTTGAGCAAAGTGGTCTGGCTTCCCTGACTTGCCTTTGAGATCTGAACCTTTCCCTGCCTAATTGTCTACACTTGTCATGGCCCCTTCCTTCCCCCACCCCACCTTGCTCAGGACTACAAGACTCTAAGCCAAGTTTGGTACAGCTGAGGCAGCTCTAACTTCAGCCAGTAGGGTTCCAAGCATTCAGGAGTCTGGAGTCTAGAAGGTCAAATGATCCCAGAACTTGAGACACGTTTGATGCAATTTGATTTTACTATGGCTGGGAGACTGGCTGGGCATTCAGGGGTTGTCTGCCATGATTTTCTCAATCCAGTCAATATACTTCAGCACTTTGGTGAAGGTCCCGGGTTTATTGGGGCTGCCACATGGGACGTATCCCCATGATGTGATACCTTGGAGCACTCCATCGCAGACTAATGGGCCCCCTGAGTCACCCTGGGAACACAAGGAGAGGAGAGAGAGTGAGAAGAGACAGCAGAGCTCGGGTTCTGCCTGCAGAGCCCTCAGATCCCCCAGAAGAAGGTCAGCAGGGATTCCAACAGGGGCAGTGGCTCAAGTCTTGGCCAATGAAGAAAGGATTTCAGGGTCCAGCTCCTGTGCAGGGGGCAAGGTACAGGTGTACAGTCCTGGCAGACAAGTCAGCAGTGCGAGAAGCAAGACCATCTATAGGAGCTCCATGCGCCTCCCTCAGGGGTCATCTCAGATACCACCTCTCCAGGAAGCTTTCTCTGACAGTAAATATGTGTTAAAGGGAGGTGCAGGTGAACTAAGATGTGAGAGAGTGAGCTGCAGGTGGTATCTGGAAGGGCGGGGGGAGGGGGAGGGAATGGAGTCACTGAGAACAGAGCCTGGTTAGCTCTCAAGACCCAGTTCAGAAGCTGAGTCCCCTTTAGCTGGCCCTGGCCCTTCAAGATCCTGAGGGGAGGTGCTGGCTCACCGCGCAGGTGTCTTTGCCACCTTCCAAGTGCCCAGCACACAGCATGTAATCTGTCACCTTCGGGATGTGGGCTTTGACACAGACATCGTTAGGCAGGATTTTGAGGTCCACACATTGGAGTTCATCTGGGTATGAAACTATGAAACAGGGAGAAAAAGGGCTGAGGCCAGATCCCACCTGGATCCTTCTCCCTCAGACCCAGGAGTCCTTGTCCCCCCTCCAGGCTGCACAGTTGGCCCCTGTGTACAGTTTTCTGGTTTGATGCTGCCCCAGCCAGATGCCAAACAGGTGCTCCCCTCTTTGGGTTCCTGCTTAGTTAGGGGCAGGGTCTTCACGGCCTCTGTGATCTGGGCGGGCGTTGTCAGGCGGAGCAGCATGATGTCACCGGTGTAGTCGTCATCTTTGGTGATGGTGTGGTTCTGCAGAAGGCTCATGTTGAAGTCGGGGTGTGGGAAGCTCTTACTGACTTGGATGAACTGGGCTGTGTCTTCATTTTCAAACAAGTTGTGGCGACCCAGCCAGAGCTGGTAATTGCTGGGAGAAGAGGGAGATGGAGGCATGAGGAGAGGGGAGGGGGAGGGTCCCAAAAGAAAAACAGAAGAACTAGATGTGGGGAGACAGAGAAAGAAAGAAAGGGGAGTGAGAAAAGAAAGGAATTTGAGAGTGAAAAAGGCAAATGGAGAGACAGAAACAGTGAAAACAAACACTCAGGATGGAACAGTGAGAGGGAACAAAAAAGAGGATGAGAAAGAAAAGCCAGAGACAGCGAAAAATACAGGGAAGAGGAAAGAGAGAACAGAACGAGGAAGGCGTGAGAAACAGACAGAGGGATACAGGAAGTCAGAGAATGAGGGATGGGGCAGAGAGGAAGCCGGGAGTCAGGGTGTGAGAGGGAAAAGGGGGCGGGGCCTGGGTGGGGGAGGGGAGGCCTGAGAGCGGCTCAGCTGCTGCTGGGGCAGTGCAGGCTCCCTAGAGGGCAGGTGGCCTGGCCCATAGCCCAAGGTCAAGTTCCCCCTTCCCTCCGAGCACCCTCCTCCCTTCCCTCCCAGCATCCTCCCCCTTTCCTAGGTCCCTCTTCTCCTTCCTCCTCTCACAGTGGCCCCACCCAGCTCTGGCTGAAACCGTTCCTCCCTGTGTCCCCTTAAGTGGACTGACATCCTGAGGGAGACTGGGCAGAGTGAGAGGCGCCCCCTCACGTACCCCCTCCTGGGTGTGTGTTCTCTAGTGATGGGGGAAGGGTGTGACAGAGACCCAGGGGGAGAGAGATCGGCATAGAAATGGAAGATGAGACACATGGTGACAGAGTGACCCAGAGATGGGAGACACAGGAACATGAAGACAGAGAGGGAGGCATACTCAAACACAGTCACAGACAGTTAAGGAAAGAAAGAGACCCAGAGAGAGTCCCAGGCAGCCATAGCAGGGTGGCCAGTGGCCATTCTGCCTCCCCATGCACCTGGCCCAGAACTTTCCTTCTCTCCCTCAGTCCTGCAGCCTCCCCTGAGGTTACCCAAGGGGAATGGCACTGGCTGTTCAGTCCTATGGGAGCACATCAGCCTCCCTAGATCCCAATCCCCGACTTACTCGCTGATGCAGTGGGCAGCTGTGAGCACCCACTGAGGGTGCACCAGGACGCCCCCGCACTGGATTTTGGTGTAATGGTACAGAGCCACCTGCCAGGGTTGGGAATGCTTGTCACACTCCCAGCCTCCCACAATCCGGGACTGGATGGGGGGCACGGCACCTGCAGTGGGGTGGAGGGCGGTGCTGGGTCAGGGAAGGTGAACTTGGCAAGAGGGGCAGGGGACTGGCTAGGGGAGGGATTTGTGCACTTAGCAGGATGTGGGGGCAGAGACAAGGGGTACTGAGAAGGTTCTGGAGTTCTGGAACTGTTCCTGGGCTTGTAGGTTGGTGGCTGGTCCTGGGAGGGGAGACTTTATGGTGCATGCAGAGTAGACCCATCCAGGGATGGGGAGGAGACACAGTGTCTAGAACAGGTCAGGTCTGGGGGTCAAGTCATTTGGAGTCATTTGGAGTCTCGGACTGGGGGATGGGAGGCAGTAGGAGGGTGAAAAGGGTTTCTGGAAAGAAGGGGAATAAAAGCCCCAAAGGAGAGGATCCTAGGAAGGATTTGGGTTAAAGGCTCCCAGGCTGGGCAAACAGCGGTGCCTGGGGTGGGCTTTGGGGGTTTAGGAAAGACTGCAGCTTTAGAGAACCGGGTCTGAGAGGTCAAGAGGTGCCTCTGGGCTGGGGATTTTGGGGTTTCTAGATTGAGGCTGCAAGGGGTCAGCTGGGCTGAAAAAGATCTTGGGGCTTCCATGTTAAAGGGTAAAAAAAGGTTAGAGTCGAGGTTGGGCTGTGAGGTTTTGAGGTCCTTACTGTAACCCAATAGTGGCAATCTAAGAGGTAGGGACTCTGAGAACAGGGTTGGGGTAAGGACTAGGACAGGGCTCATGAAGAAGGATGGGGTGAGGGACAGTCTCCTTGTTTGTCATGGGTAGGGTCATGGTCTGAGGGTACTGGAGGGATTGGAGTACTCTTGGTGGCAGTTCCAGGACAAGAATGGAGATGTGGTCAAAATGGGCCAAGCAGTTGCGTGAACAGTGTGGAGGACCCATTTGATGTGAGATTTTAGAATCACATATTGCTGTACTTGGGGCAGGATGGCTGGCAGGGAAGGTATTTGGGATCCTGTGGGTGGGACCCCAGAAAACCCAAGCAGTGCAGGAGGGATTCAGGTTGGAGAAGGATGGGAATTACACATGGAAAGGAGCATGTGGTTGGAAGGCTTAGGTGTTTTTCTAGAAGAGCTGAGGGTAGTGGATGGGGTTTTAGACAGAAAAAGAAGGGGCATTTGCAGATTCCCTGTCAGATGGGGACCCATTTGGTGTCACACATCAGCTTGGGAAGCAAGGTTGGATGGTGGAATTTGGGGAACCTGGGAGATTGAGGGTACCAGATGTCAGGATCTGGAGGACACATTGTGGACTCAGAAATCAGACAGTTGGGCCACAGAGAACTAGGAGTAAGAGAGTCCCAGGGTCAGGTGGGGTTGGGATCCTCCAAAGAGAGAGACAAGAGATGGCCTGGGACCTGCCCCTTTGGGAAAGCAGTAGGGGCAGGGAGCTGACTAGGGAAGAGGAGAGAGTAGGAGGGTCTGGGAGGAAGCAGGGACCTAGCGTGGGAAGGCAGACTGTGGGGTGGAATTTGGGGGTGGCTGCAAGAGTCACCCTGGTCTGGGATAGACTGCAGGCTGATGTGCTGGAGGGAAAAGACTTATAGGGTTAAGGGCAGCCTGAGAGGAGCTGCTCCCCTTCCCACCTCCCCCCACTGTCTCACCAGTTCCCCCCAGGGACAGGGCGAGGCACAGAACCAGGAACCACATGGTGACAGAGGTGTCCAGGGGCAGGCAGGCAGTGAGTTAGGAGCTGGAGAGCCTTTTAAAAGCCCTAATTTCCCTCCCTCCCCAAGTCCCACCCCTGCCCTGCTGGCACCCAGATGCTGGCCAAGGCCCTGCCCCTGTTGCCTGGGGCTGAACAGCCCCTCCTGTCCCCAGAGCTGTGACGACAGGGAGGGAGAGTAGCACCTGTTGTTCTGTGGGCCTGGATCATGCTGGGTACATTCCTGGGGCTGAGGCCAGGTGGGACAGGACCTGTAGCTCCTGGGGCTTTGCTCTGGAGGACAGAGCCAGAGAGGCGGGGGTGGGGGAGTTTGTGAGAGTGGAGGAATCATTGACCACCAGTAAAAGCCCCATATACCTAAGCCTTAAGTAAGCCCTGCACCCCAAGACCTGGTACCCTCTCCCTATACCACTCAGAGACAAGACACCAACTCTGCTATCAACCCCCCCTAAAATCTAAGCCTTGGATTTCCTAATGCCCTGATTCTTACACTTGCAGACCCAGGATCTAGGTCCCCAAAGATGATGTTCCTTTCATAATATTTTGGGGGTACATATCACCACAACCCTAGTGGCCCCAGATGCAAGAAAATGAAGTTTCAGGGGTCTCCTAAGGTAAATTTTTAGCATTATAAGATTGAATCCCCCCTCAAACAATCTTCGGAGTCCTAGTGACCTTTCCACTCCTTGTTCCCCAGATGTGGGTGTTCAAGGTCATGTTCCCGCTGGACAAGGTGGCTCACACTTAGGCTGAGGCTGGTGGATTGCCTGAACTTACAGGTTCAAGACCAGCCTAAGCCAGAGCGAGACCTCCTCTCTAAAAATAGCCAGGTGTTGTGGAGGGTGCCTGCTAGTCCCAGCTACTTGGGAGGCTGAGGCAAGAGAATCACTTGACCCCAGGAATTGGAGGTTGCTGTAAGCTATGACACCATAGCACTCTACCGAGGGTGACAAAATGAGACTCTGTCTCAAAAAAAAAAAAAAAAAAAAAGATTATCCTAACCACAAATTCCAATTAGAACCTAGATTCCTTATCTTGCAGTTTCAATGGTAAACTCACAGGCTTCCAACATGCTATCTTGGCTTTTTGGTAAAATCAAAGCAATTGAAAGGGTTCCAGGGTCCACTGTATGCCCGAAACCTAGCTAAGGAAATGCCTTTTGCCATGATTGTGAGGAAGCCCGGAACTAAATCTTGAAGAGAAAGTCTTTTTTTTTTTTTTTTTTTTGAGACAGAGTCTCAAGCTATTGCCCTGGGTAGATTGCTGTGGCATCATAGCTCACAGCAACCTCCAGCTCAGGCCCCCTCTTGCCTCAGTTTTCTATTTTTAGTAGAGACAAGGTCTTGCTTTAGCTCAGGCTGGTCTTGAACTCATGAGCTCAAGCAATCCACCTGCCTTACCCTCCCAAAAGTGCTAGGATTACAAGCGTGAGCCACCATGCCCCGCTGAAAAAGTCATTGTTGGTAATCTAGTGTTTGGTAGGCCCTTTCACTAGGATCCAGAGATACAGAGTATTTACCTAGTGCCAAATGCTGTTCTAGAATAATCATGTGAATTACCTCATTTAATCCCACAGCAACCCTATGAATTGTGCAATATGATGATCCAAATTTTACATATGGAGAGACCTCAGCTGAATGAGTTTGGGCCTCTTGTTCAAGATCATGTGGTTGGTCATACATGTTGAAAGAAGAGATCTCTGCTTTAGAAGAGATCTCTGCTTTAGGCCCTTTCTCCTCCCCTCCCTTAGGATTAGGGCCATGGGTGAAAAGGAACAGTGTGCAGTGTCTCTTGGTTTCCCCCCAATCTCTGTCTTCAGTTTCCCTTCATTCCTAGAAGAAAGGCACAGAAACTCCTATAGAGAAACTTGGATCAGTGCTCTCTGTTATCTTGGTGTTAAATAGGTGACCTTGAGCACTAGCTTTGCCTTCAGGTGGGACAAGTCCTTGGCTAACACCTGGGACTTGGATAGGGTCTTGAGGAATGGCTTAATTCTGTTCCAGTGAGGACAGGGCTGCTGGCCAGGCATGGGTGCTCCTACTTCGTCAGAGACACAGGAGGTGGGCCAAAATAGTCAGTTCCTCTCCATAACTTCCCTGATCCATTCCAAGTAGTGGCAAACTTTGGTATAGACACCAGGCTTTGTGGTGGTGTCACAAGGAACGTCGCCCCAAGACACAATGCCCTGCAAGACACCCCTACAGACCAGGGGTCCCCCGGAATCACCCTGTGGAGAGAAGAGGGGTCTCAGGATGAGTAAGAACCTCTTAGATCCAGTATGCCCATCCCCATTGCCATTTGCAACCAAAACCCAATGCATCCCCATCCCCGGGTAATCCCAACCCAACAGAACACAGCCCAGTGCAACCAAAACCAATCCCACCTGACCTCAACACAACTAATTCACTTGATCCACGTCCAACCTTACCCCCTTACAATCCCTACCGAATTGTGCTAAGCTAAATTCAACTCAGCCCAATCCCCACATATTCCCCATTCATAGTCAAACCAAACCCAAGCCCGTCCTCACAACCCAATCCCAACCTTCCTATCTTCTGTATCTCAAACAAAATTTACCCCATTCTGGTTCGACCCTAACATATTTCCCATCCCAACCCACACCAAACCTCTTCCCATTCTCAACCCCAACCCATGCCATCCCAAACCAACTGCCACACCATCCATCCCCAACATAACATAACCCTATCCTCATTTCTAACCCCAACTCTAGCTTTGCTCCCATTCCAACTGCTCTTCCTCCTCCGTCTCCAAACCTAACCTAGCATCTTCTCTGACCCAAAGCATACCATGACTAACATTTAACCCCATTCTTACTCTCAAACCTGTCCCTATCCCTCTTCCTCCACTTGACGGCTCCCTCTGGGCTCTGACCTCACAGGAGTCTGTGCCTCCACTCTCTGCTCCTGCACACACCATGGTGTTCATCAGGTGCCCAGGGTAGTTCTTGTCACAAGATGTGTCTGAGATAATGCTGATGTTGGCACAATGCAGTGTATCTGGGAGACTCACTGGGGAAGACAGAGAAGCTGGAGCAGGTCTGTAAATTCCATCCCTGTTCCCTCCACCCAAGAACCCTGGAGGTTGGGATTCCTGGAGGCCTCACACTCAGCTCCGTCCTTTCACTCACCTTGTGACTTGGGGCTCCCTGTGGTCCTGGTCTCATTATTGGACACCAGGCCCCATCCAGAAACCACACAGGCCTCGCCTGGGTGGGGGCAATGGGTGGGCAACACCACAGGGTGCACCTGGGGGGTCAGGCACGCGGGCCGCGCCAGCTGCAGCAACATGATGTCATGGTGGTGGCTGCGCACTTCATACTGAGGATGTAGGATGACTCGAGAAACAGCCCGCAGTTGCTCTGGGCCATCGCGCTTGCGAAGGTTGTGCTCACCCAGGCGCACCCTCATGGAGCTGTGTGAGCCAGTGGAGTGAGGAGGAGACAGGATCAAAGAGTGGGCAACCTAGGGCTCCCAGATCCTTTGGGAATCTTGAGATCCCACTACCCTTTCTCAAAGACCCTGAAGCCAATGGGTCTAGCCTCTGTCCCACAGGGACCAAGGAGTCGAAGTCAGGCACACACCTGGAGCTTGAACCCTCTGGGCTCCGGCCTTCTTTCTTCAGAATCCAGGATTCTCACATCCCTAGACTCAACCTGCCTTGGGAGAGCAAAGGCTGGGACTCTACTAGCCGTCTTCCTCCTCAAGGACCTAAAGGTTCAGAACCCACCCCACTCCTCACTAGGAGATTGACTTCAGCCTTTTCCTCCTTTAGAACCCAAGAGTTCCAGCACTAGCCTCCACCTTCCCCCAAACCTGGAAGATCTACCCTCCAGCCAGGCCCTGAGCCCTGCCTTCATACCGGGTCCGGCAGTGGGCCGCGGAGAGCACCCAGTGTGGGGAGATGAGGGAAGCACCGCAGTTAAACCGTCCTCGTTCGTAGAGGGCCACTTGCCATGGCTGGGAGTGGGGCACACACTCCTCACCTTTCAGCAACTTGCCACCATGCTGGGCTGCTGGGAGAAGGGGGAAAGGATTCCAAGGACCGGGACCTTTTTGTTGCCTCCTGCACCTTCCTTGCACCCACTCTGCTCTCACTACTGTTTTTCACCTGTGCCTGTCCCCAACTTCTTAAGTCCCTGCTATTCATTTCCTCCAGGACTCCTGTCCCTATCCATTTGCTATAGGACTCTGAGGGAAAGAGGAAGGGCAAAGAACCAGAGGGCGAGAAGTCCTCTGTGACCGGGAGTGGAGACAGTGACATTGGATACAGGTTCAGACAGGTGGTCACTTGGAACCCGTCATTCAAGGTCACCAAATTGTCACTCAAATGGATGTGGCAACCCAATATGAATGACATACAGTCTTGGCTCCAGAATCTGGATGTCTCGGCCAAATTTAGTGTGTAGTGCAAGATAGAGATGTGGCCACACAAGGTCACGGACATACATACACACACATCCAGGCTTCCAAACTTAGATACAGATAAGGGCAGTTCTTTAAGGTAAAATTCACTTGCACACATAGGTTGCAGCTTCAAGAACCACAGTACATGTTCATACTGTGTTTGAATATGGACACTTAAAACATGGACACACACATATGTTCCATCCGGTGTCACAGACACTTGCACACAGGGTCTGGACAAAGAAGGTGGGTCCTTAACCCTAGGTTCAAATGTACTAACTGTGAGACTTTGAGCAAGCTATTTGACCTTTCTGTACCTCTGTTTCCTCATCCTTAAAATGGGGACTGTTGTAAGGATGACATTAGGGTGTGTGTGTGGTGAGTGACTCCTGGGCTGTTGTAACTGCTTAATAGTTATTTTTAACAAAGGATGTATAAGATTTATGGTAGGTTCATACGTGTGGATGTGCAGGTTGTGGACACAAATGTGGCCAGAGTCATTCAGATGTCTGCACAGACCCAGCCAAGGCAAACGGTGATTCAGCCACAAGGCATTTTGTAGGGGGTCAGAGCTACAGACACCAACCCAGAGGGCCAGCACTAAGATGTAGACCCCCTAAATCAGACTCCAGGGAACACTTGAACATAGAGCTGGGCATTCAAGGTCAAAGACACATAGGTGGTCAGGATAGGATATATTTATCCATCTCTAGATCAGCCCCCAAGCCACACGCCTGGTGTTTCACAGTGGAGACGTGGTTCACACGTGGGTATAATGTGGACACATGGGGCCCTGTACACCCAACATACACACAGAGACACACACATTTAATCCAGAGTGGCACCATGCACAAGGACATAATTAGGGACGTTTTGAGGTCACAGGACCACAATCTTTTACACTGGGCAAGATAGATGTGTCCCCTCAAGGTCATAGCCACCTACCTATATTGGGGCAAGATTTGAACAGTCAGACCAAATGCCCAAACTCTGTCCACCACAGTCAGGAACTGGGCCAAGGGCCCTCGGGAATGCGGATGTGGTGGATGAGGGGCTTAGCAAAAGAAGGGTGAGGTTGTTCTTTGGAGAAGGGTTTAGGGCAGGGACTGAACAGCTGGGCACCGAGGTTGCACCTGGCCAGTCCAAGCCGGAGGAGGGTGTAGGCTCCAGCTGGGTGCGGCAGGCAGGAGGCAGGGAAGAGAGAGAGCCCCAGGGAAGGCTGGGAGCATGGGGGAGGTCTGAGGGGCCTCCAGGTGTGAGGGTCACATGGCATAGCAGTTTAGTGGGAGTCTACCCCCAATTTCTCCAGGGTAGAGGCATCAGGTTACAATTAATTTGTCCATGAGTGGTGGCTGAGTTTGTTCTGGAGTTCTCCTGCTACTCAGGGTGACCTTGACTTTGTGGCCATCTTTCTCTGAACCATAGCCTCTTTTCTTATCAAATGAGGTCAGTGGTGCCCACCTCATACAGATGTTTATAAGTACTAGGTGCCTTGCCTGGCACATACTAAGTGCTTGGCCATGTGTGCACACCTTAGAGGGTGCTTACTCTGGGCCAGGCATACGCCAGTGCCTCATGCACGGTGTAATCCTTACAATGACCCTGTGAGGGAAGGACTATTGTCTCCATTGTATGTAGTTGGGTCACAGAGACATTGGATAACTAGGCAGGGGCAGGATTTGAGCCTGGAGTCTGTGCTCTTGGCCTCTGAGTGCTTATTATGTGCATTACCTGCATTACACTATTGAGACTCACATTACTGTCACGGATAGGCATCGTCTTATAGAGAGGGCACTTGAGGCCCAGAGAGGTGAAGCAGTGTTCTCAAGGTCACACAGAAAAAGAGGGGCAGCACCAGCACACAGCTCGGGTATGTGTAACCTCAGGATTGTGTTGATTATCATGGGCAGTGAGAGGCCCCCGTCCCTGATGGCTCTTTAGCCAGGGTGAGGACTCAGGAATAGTGGCAGGTGGCTCAGGTGTGGGCAGGGGTGAGGGAAGGATCTTTGGATGGTCTCTGGTAGAGAAGTGGAGGCTGGTAGATCATAAGACCCAGACATGCTGGGGAAGGGGGCATCACAGTCTCATAGACCCAGGCCCAACCTTAGCCCAGCTCACCTGCAGATGTCAACAGGAAGGAGAAGGTGAGGAGAAGCCACATTGTGGAGGAGGAACCAGGTCTCAGCTGCAGTTGGGGTGGGGAGAGAGAACTGAGGTGAGGCCAGACCCCTCTGCCCCCATGAGGATCCCCCCAGGTACAAACACATCCCACCTGCAAGGGTGGCGTGTTTGAACCTGGCCCCGGCCAAACTACAACAGCAAAAAAATAGCTGGACGTTGTGGCAGGCGCCTGTAGGCCCAGCTACTCTGGAGCCT
>CAUYRH010077797.1:0-16045 GCA_963574655.1 Perodicticus potto
TCAGTTTTGCTACATTTTAATAGGTTTTCTTAAGGGAGTATTTTTTAGGACTCATCAGCAACATAAAACAAAAGGTACTGAGTACTCCACAGGGTACAAAGGGCTGCCAGGCACCTTAGAAAATGGACATGACATGTAGAAAATATGGAGCTGCCCCTTGAGGAGCTTACAGTCTGGGGATTTGATGACCTATAGTCTTAAGAGTTGAGTGAAAAAGTAATATATTAAGGCAGATTCTTCATCCCCTAGAGCTATTTGTGGACTGAATCATTTTAGAATTTGGAATTAATCTAATCAAGATGAAAGGCATGACTAAATTTGGCTGAGAATTTTCAGACTCATTTAACATCCATCTAGGACACAGAACTGACCTAATAAACAACTAAAAGTAAAGACTAGATTTCCTGAAATGCAAGGGCTAAAACAACTTTAATTGTGGTTACTTATTTTAAAAAGCAAACATTGAGTGGTAGGAGGGTTATTACACTAGTTTAAAAATAGCCCAGATACTGACAGCATTCTCCTCATGCATTTAAAACAGTGATAAAGGACTATTTTTGAAACATGTCTGTGCCTCATTAGTCAGCATAAAATGGAAGAAAAGACATTCAACGTATTAACAGTAACAAAATTCTATATAAATAATATATGTTGGAATATACTTTAAAAAATTCAAGTTATTGATGAAGCATAACTCCTAATATATATCAACTAATTACATGTATAGGAATAAGAAAGCATTTTAGAATATGCTAACGCATGTTTTCACACAAGCCATTAAAAAAACAAATATGTCTTAGAAGCCTTTCTTGCTGTTGTGACCTTTATCATTACTTTGAAACAACAGGCAGGCTATAGTTCAATTAAAGTATAATTATAATATTGAATTGATTATTGGGAGTATTATTGCACACAGAGAATTTTAGCTTAGTTTGAAGAATCTGTTTATAATATGTTTGAAGTTTATGCAGAATGTCAACCTAGAATATACTTAAATAATTACTTGATAATCTGATATAATGTTTTCCATCTAGTTTCAATTAACTGGATCATATTTAGTAGTTTTTCTATTAGAAATATGTTATTAAATACTATGTTACATGGCATATTTCCCTGGACAAATTTATGCTAAGTGTATTAGTTTTCTATTGCTACATAACAAATTGCTGCAAGATTAGCACTTAAAAACACCCTCACTTTTTAGGAAGTAATTCTGTAAGTCAGAAGTCTGTCATCTAAGCTTCGGGCCCTCTGAGGACCATAAGATCTGAATTAAAGTGTCAGCTCAGTGCACTTCCCTTCTAGAGTTTCTGGGGCGATTCACTTCCAAGCTCATTTTTTTGTTGGTAGAGTTAATTTCCTTGAGGTCGAAGTAAGTGAGGTCCTCATTTTTTGTTGGCTCTCAGCAGCTAAAGGCCGCTTTCATTTTTTCCACGTGGCTCTTCTAGCTGGCAAAGGCAGGTCACATCTTCATGTTTAGAATTTCTGACTTTATCTTTCTGTAATCACTAGCCATAGACTTAAAGGTCTCATGAGAAGATCAAGCAAAACTGGATAAATTACCTATGTTAAGATCAGTGATTTGGGACGTTAATTACATACGCAACATCCCTTTAGCTTTATTACATAGCCTAATCACAGAGGGTAAAAGCATCATATTCACGGTCCTCTATAGGGAATGGACACCAGAGGGGGAAAGCTTGACAACTATCTCAGAATTTCACATATTTCAGTGACAGATCGCTTGAGTCACACAATTATGACCTTGAAATAATTTTTTTCCTCTTACCTTGTATGTCTTACATTATTAGATACTAATACTGAAAATAATATGCTCCAATTAAATTTAAATTGCTACATTTTCCAAAGAGAGCATGAATTAGGTTCTACTCCTAAAATAATTTTATTTAACATTTACAAGTCTCTCCACTGATATTTGGAAAATGAAATCTGGTTTCATCCTAGAATATATTTATTCGCGATTGATTTATAACCTCTTGCATTTAGCTGAAATTAAAAACAGATGTGCTAAAAAACCACATAACAAGGTACTCCCATTTGAAAATTGTGACCTTTGAGATAGACAGATGCTTGGCAGAAAATCAATACTCAGGATATTTCTCTGCAAAAATATATTTAAACATTCAATCATCACTCATCACTAAGATACAAGTTAACATTTTAGCAGTTGACAGAGGGCACATTTTTCCTGTCTTCCAAAAAAAGGACTTTTGAACACATAAATAACTCACAGCCATATACAGTTCAAACAACATATTTATAAATTTTAAAATGTGAAAGAAAGTAATATAATTAACTGACTCACAAAAGATATTGGCTGGAGGAAGCACAGTAGGCAAGGGTTATATGAGGATAATAAAGGAAAACAAGATCTTTTAACAACAATAAAAAATAAATTCAGTACAGATAAAATGAGCTGAATATGTTGAGAATTAGAAAATGCTCTTAACAATGATTCTTCAGGCCAGGTGTGGTTGCTCGAGCCTGTAACCCTAGCACTTTGGGAGGCCAAAGCAGGTGGATTGCTTGAGCTCAGGAGTTTGAGACCAGCTGAGCAAAAGCAAGCCCCTCCCCCCCACCAGCTCTACTGAAAATAGAAAAAGTAGCCAGGGGTTGGGTGGGGCTGTAGTCCCAGCTACTCAGGAGGCTGAGACAAGAGGATCGCTTGAGTACAAGTATTTGAGGTTGCTGTGAACTACGGAGGTGCCAGGACAAAAAAGTGAGATTCTGTCTCAAAAAAAAATAAAATGAAAAAAAAAATCTTCACAAGATTACTTATTAGCATATCAATCTAAGTAATTCTTCAAGAGCTAAAACTAGCGAGTTTATACTATTAGTATTTTTACATTGACCACAGAAAAAATTATACTTTTTCTCAAGCATGAATTCACGAGGAAACTGAAGAAAATTTTCTGTCTCATTCTTGATTGTCTAAAGTATAAACATTATCACCAACATAAAAATACCAGAAATACCTGTGACCAATTGGGCATTCCTGTTAACTGATTAATCAACAATGATTATTATAACATTTATTAAGCATTTGAGGTTTGAGAAGTGTCAGTACAGTCTGATTTAATTTGATTTATACTAATTATGTTGGATTTTATATACTCTTGAGCCACCATTAATGGACAAACCAAGATTCAGCCATTCTTCCTCCCTTAATTTTTTTTTTTTTTTTTTTTTGCAGTTTTTGGCTGGGGCTGGGTTTGAACCCACCACCTCCAGTATATAGGGCCAGTGCCCTACTCTTTTTTTTTTTTAACAAGTGAACAGCTTATTAAGAATTAAACAAAGGTATAATGTGATACAGTACAAGCAAGACACTCAAGATAGTTATAATAGTACTACTCACACAAAAACTTAAATTTCACCTCAAAAAAAAAAATCACAAGACAACAGAGAAAGCAATTTCCCTGTTATAAAATAAGATATTTCAACCAAAGTATTAACTCTGCCCCCTCAAAGCCCAACCTCCCAACAAACAAAAAACTATCTGGGAATACTGCTATGCTAACCAATAAACCACAGTATAATCAATCACAAAAAAACAGTAATTAAGCAAGGAATTAAATTAAATAACAAAGTTCAAATTATCATAAACTCATAGACCACAATGATTTTACAAAACAATTCCAGAAATCTTATAAACAATAAAAAAAGAAGAAATATTTCAATATCATTCTACTTAATGTGGATACACCTGATATTGAAATTGGAGAAAATATACTGTTATAAAGGGAAATTACAAACATGTTTCACTTATAGATGAGGATGCAATACCCTAAACAACATATTGACAAGTTGAATTAAAAATTAATATTTAAGTAATGTACTTTGGTCAAAATTGAATCCAATTTATATGAAAGTTAGTCACTATTTTCTTTTCTTTCTTTCTTTTTTTTTTTTTGGTTTTCTTTCCCTTGCCCCCTCCCTCCTTCTCTGTCTGCTCTCTCCTTCCCCCATGCCACACTGTGTCATTGATTGTCATTAACTGTCCTCAAATCAAAGTTGAATACGTAGGATTCATGCTTCTCCATTTCTGTGATGTTTCACTAAGAATAATATGTTCCATCTCCATCCAAGTTACTACAAATGCTTTAAAGTCTCCATTATTTTTGATGGCTGAGAAATATTCCATCGTATACATATACCATAGCTTACCAATCCACTACTGGGTTGAAGGACATTTAGGCTGTTTCCACACTTTAGCAACTGTAAATTAGGCAGCGATAAACAGCCTCGTACAAATGTCCTTATAATAAAAGTTTTCTTTTTCTTCTGGATAGATGCCCAGCAATGGGATTGCAGGATCAAACGGGAGGTCTAGGTTGAGTTCTTTTAACTTTCTCCACACCTCCAACAAAAAAAAATAGCTGGAGGTGTGGAGAAAGCTCAAAGAATCAGCTATTTTTTTGTTTGTTCAGCAGGCCCGGACTGGTTTGAACCCACCAGCCCCAGTACATGTGGCTGGTGCCCTAATCACTGAGCTACAGGTGCTGAGCCTACAATGCATATTCTTGGGGTTCTCCCTCTAGGAATCTAGCCTAGGTTTGGGTTGAGTCCTGGGACTGGGTATGTTTAACAAACACCCAGGTAATTTTCTCTGGAGACTGAACTGCCTGAAACCAGGAACAGCCAGACTTGTAGAGTAGAGAGAATACTTTTGGCTTTGTGGGCCAGAAGTCTGTTTTTAACTGCTCAACTCTGCTCTTGTGGCACACACACAGAAAAAAACATAGATTCATAAATGAATGGGTGTGGCTGTGTTCCAATAAACTTTTATTTACAAAAATAGGTGGCGGGGCTCAGATTTGGTCTGTAGGTCATAGTCCAGCAGCCCTGATGTCTTCTATATGTAACCAGTAAAGAAATAAAAACACAGAGATGCGTGTATTAAAAAGTGATTATTTAATTTAAAATTATCACCTGGAAAGAACTAGTCAGTTTAAGTGATCCAGGCTTCCTCTTTATACCCCAACAGGACAGACACAATATTGGCTCAGATTTCCAACCCCAGAGAAAAACCAAACCAAGTCACAAATCCTCTGGACGTCCCTGCTGGGGCCATTGGGGCTCTCTGGGGCCACTGGGGCTCCAGGACTGTTCTTTTCCAGCCAGTTTGAGAAGGGCTTTCCTTCTACCACACAGCTCCCCCACTGGGCCCAATCCCTCTCCAAGTCCCTGGATCTGGCACTGTGCATGTGCCTCCACAGAGAGGTTGAAGGAACAGCAGTCACCTCCCAATTGCCTTTGGGGGTATCTTCCTGTGATCGCAATAGCAGAGCTGAGCAATTCTAAACATCTGTGCCCAGAAGGACAGCATCTTCTAGCTGAGATCTGGAGCCGCAAGTTGTAACCATCAGCCACTTATGGCCAAGGCACCAGCAGCAAAACGGCACACGTGGGAAATGATCTGGGGAGATGCAAGGGTCTCAGTAATCGGTGGTGAGTCTGAAAATGAAACAGACAAATGCCACCTGGGTAAAATCCTTCAAACCGTAGCGGAGAAAGTATAAAGATGAAACAGGGACAGCGCCTCCTACAGCACTCCAAGGCTCTGTCTGCTCCTCCCAGAGCAAGAATTCAAAGGATCCCACTTCTTAGGTCAGCTTCACCTCTCCTACTTCCTACATTCAGGGTCAATCATGGCTTCGGATTCACTCAGCCAGTCAGAGGGTGTCTTACAAGAACATGAGGCACTGAATCATGTGGCAAGGGAGAAGAGTCCAGGCTGTGATGCTCAGCAGGGCTTTTTTTTTTTTTTTTTGCATTGAATTTTAGAAATGTGGAGTCAGCACAGAGAGGAAAGGAGGAAGGGCATGGCCACAGAGGTGCCCTCCTGCAGGTCCTCCCAGAAGGGGTTCTTGTACAGAATAAATACAACTGGCTTAAAGCAAACCTTCTGGAAAAAGCCAAGTAGGTCCCACCATACACCCACTACAGTGGGACAACAAGCTTCCACACTGGTTTGCCTTCTCTAAAATTCAAAAGCTCTAGGGGTAGACCACCAAAGGGAAGGGCTGCCCAGAGAAGCTGTGGAAGACCAGAGAGTGGCCAATCCATATCCGCTACACACAGCATTCCTGCACAAGGCTGGCTGCATACTTGGAGTATTGCAGAGGCATCCCAGGGCACTAACAAGGGCCTGTGCTGTGCTGGGGGTGAGGTGGGAGGAGAACACAGCAGTAATTAGAGTCCCCTGAGAACTGAGGCACGGTGAGAAGGAGAAAAAGATGGCATTTCCTCCTCAGGCTCAGTCAATGCTGCCTCCCAAGGGAGGAAGATATTATTGCCCAACTTCCAGCACCACTGACATTATCTTACTCAAACAGATGGCACCTTGGTGGGTCAGCTCAGAACAGATCCCAGCTGTGACTCGGCTGCCAGTGACAGCTGGTTGTTCTTTACTGTTGTTCTAGACCAAGTCTGGGTCATGTTGCAAGCCCTGGCTCATAACAACATGTGTCCCATCACACGCACGTCTGACCCCAGCTACCCAATCTTCTGGATCTTAGCAAGGCAACTCAAGTAGTGGGAGGAAGAGAGTTGGTCCCAGGAGCCCAACAAGTTCCTTTTCCCAGTCTCCTTTTCAGAAACAGGAGATCCCTAAATTTTTGTCAGAGAGGGAGCTGTCCACGTGGCTGGCCTAAGGCCAATCACAGAACCCACTTACAAGACCACGAAGGTTTCATCCAATCACAGCAGAAGACTGGCTCCACCTCTGCCCTCACTGGATGATGCTGTCCGGCTGCCCATTCTGGGCCACCTGTCCAGGGTCAGAGGCAGGAGCCGGGTTGGGTGTGTTGCTCTGCAGATAGCGGCGGAAATCTTTGATCATGGGCCGGAGGACCTGGATGAGGACACTCAGGGCTGCCTGGGTACCCTCCATGGCCTGGGCCTGGCGCTCCTGGGCACAGGCCTGCACCTCCTGGGACCGGCGGATCATCTGCAGCAAGTCATTCTGCTGCTCCAGGTGCTGGGCAATCTCCTTCACATGCAGATTGGTGACCCGCTGCTCCTGTATCAGCTTGGCAGAGTTGAGGGCAATACGACTCTTGAGCGCCTGCGGCTTGACAGAAGTGTCTGCGTGCTGGGCCATCATCTCCACAGGGGCCTCGGCTGGCAAGGGTGGGGGTGCCTCTGCAGTGCAGTACTCCACCACTCCCTCCTCCAGCGTGTGATAGGCTGTCTCGGTAGGGACTGCAGGGAAGAAAGAACAAGGGCCAAGGTGGGTCAACTTTCTGGAAGGAATGAAACTGGCTGTGTAGGGTGGGGAGGAGGCTGTCAAGCTCTGTCCTAGAGGGACATAAAGGGAAATTCAGGCCTCCTCTGGCTGTGTAGCTATTCATTTATAAATCTAGACTCTAACAGGTTAAGAATTTTAATATACTTGGTAACCAAAAGATCAGCTCCAGATCTAGCAAAAGCAAAGATGCTAATAATACAAGCAAGAATGTTAAACACTAAGCACTAAGCACCTTGTACTCATTAACTTGACGAATCCTTATAATGACACCAAGAGGTAGGTTCTGTCATCTCCATTTTCAGAGATAGGGAAACAGATTGAGAAACCAGAGTTACCTGCCTAAGGTCACAGAGCCCATTCAGCACAGCCAGGAAGCAAACCCAGGTCTCCATAACATGAGAGCCAAAGTGCTCATAATCACCCCGCTGGGCTGCTTGGAGGCAGGTCTCGCAGTGCTGGTATGAAGCAGGTATTTTAGGTAGGACTCCACACAAGTCTTAGCAGTTGCACCAGTCCTACCTTCTTTGATGTTTTCTTGATTTCCACATACCCTCTGGCCAAGCAGAAAAGGAGGTGGGAGCAGGACAGCAGCAACTAAAGTGCTCAGTAAATGTCTTCCTTTCTCTCTTTGACCATGTTGGACAATGGAATACCTATATGTACTTCCTGTTCCAGAACAGCACCTGACTTAGGCCCATGTTTAGCCCCCTTTTCCCAGCTGAATATATACTTGAGAAATGCGACATTGCAGGAGGATGGCACTCACACATGCATCCAATGCCCCCATTCCCCATCGAGAGTTACTAATTGATCCAGTACACAGTTATCACAGATGAGCAAAGGTAGCCATCACTGGTACAAACCCTTCTCTGAACTAAAACATCCATAGTTCTGTTATCATTCATAGCTGAGAACTTTTGAAGGGATCCTAGGTGTTTGGCCTCCATGATGCCAGACTTCTCTACGCCCATCAAGGAGCCCCCTTCTTCTTCTGAGTCCTTAGGTTTTCCCAACTGATAGCTATTCATATATGTATCTTATTTGTCCTACTAGAAATAAATGCCCTACATTTTAGACAACTTGGGAATCCCAGTGCCCAATTCAGGGTTTGGCACAGAATAAGTGCTAACGTTTGATGAATGAATGAGGAGATTAACATTAAGAAGCATAAGGTTCCCTATCAGTGCCTGATGAACATCTGCTGCACTGAAAACACAGATAGTCTTTGTCCAGAATGCTTGTCTCACTTCAGCATTATTATTCCCGTCGATCTATTCAACAGGTATGTCCTGCCTGCCTACTAGTAGCTCCTTATGGGGACACAGGCATGGTCTCTGTCTTCAAGGACCACACGGTTCAGCAAGTGGAGGTAAGTTATGGACAAACATGCTGGCAACATACAGTAGAGAGCTATCCAGCAGAGTCCAGACCATGTGCTGAGGAAATCCCAAAGAGAACAAGATCAGTTCTATCTGGGGCACTCTTGGAAGGACTCATGGTCTTCCAAGACCCACATCTGGCCATTGACCCTTGGCAGCCAACCTTCCCCAGGCCATCCCAGAGCTTGCTGACCCTTCCCATTTATGCACACTGACTGGGCAGGAGAGGTCACTCACTCTGTGTCAGGGTGACCGTGGCTGCAGCTGCAGTGGCC
This sequence comes from Perodicticus potto, assembly GCA_963574655.1. NCBI lineage: Eukaryota > Metazoa > Chordata > Mammalia > Primates > Lorisidae > Perodicticus > Perodicticus potto. Next base: position 8,928 of record CAUYRH010077797.1, read on the forward strand.
GTGGGTCCAAGGGCCACAGGATGGATCTCGGTGGTACTGGGCAGGCTGATGATGGTGGCTTCACCCAGAAGGTTGCAGATGCGTTGTTGCATGGGGGTCAACAGTACAGGGGCTACAGCTGGGCCACCGCCACCACTGCCACCACCTGTCCCAGGCCCACCAGCTCCATCCTCCTCAGTGGGCCCCGGTGCCTCTCCACCCTCCACAGCAGCCCGGACCTGGGCAACCTTGCGACGGACCTCAGTCTTAAGGTCAGACCACTTCTTCTTGACCTCAGGCAGCTCCCTGCGGCAGGTGGCCACAGCGTTGACCCTTCTCAGGATGCTGTGCCAAGCCGCGCTCTTGGCAGCCAGAGGGACACCAGCATTAAAGTGGTTCACCAGCAGGTGCTTCTTCAGCTCCAGTTCCTCCACGATGATCTCCACCTCCCGCTCAGAGAAGTTCATCTTCCTCTTCTTGGCTGGGACGGCCATGGCCTCTCCCCTCCCCTCTTTTTAAAGAAATTATAACCCCCTCAACCGCCCCAATTCCCCTTCTCTTCTTCCTCAGCCTCACCCCTCATCCACCCCACCCCCCACAGAGGATGGGTTGGGCTTGCTCAAAGCTAAGCACTAGGCCTCTGGTAACCCCCCTCGCTACGCAAAGTGCGTAGGGCCCAGCCTCAACCGGCCCAGCCGCCTCTAGCCAGCTGCGTAATGGCTTCCTGAATCTGCCTCTTCCGCCGGGGTGTGCGGAGATCCGCCCACCTCCCCCTGTTCCCGCCCCCTACTGCTTGTCCAGGAGAACCCGCTCTTCCGGTTGGTCGCGGCTCCAACATCACGTCGATCACTGGTTCTTTAGGTCTGCCGCTCAAGCTAAGGGGCACGCCTACTTACTGGAATTAGCGTGACCATTGGTCTACAGGTGTGTCTGTCCCTCCAGAGCGCTCCGCCTATCTAGCCTTTATTCTCTTCCATTGGAAAATCATTCTGTCGTTCAATTATCAATATTACAACTACTATGCCGTTAAATTCAACTATTTTATTGGTGGTTTAGGGAGCTAAACTACCAAAACCCTGATTCCTGAGGATACTTAGTGCTTTCAGTCTTGAGCAGCTGTCCAATTATTTTTTTAAGACAGTCTCACTCCATTGCCCTAAGTAGAGTGCTGTGGCATCATAGCTTACAGCAACTTCAAATTCCTGGGTTTGAGAAATCTTGTTTCAGCCTCCCGAGTAGCTGGGACTACAGGTGCCCGCCATAACGCACGGCTGATTTTTCCATTTTTAGTAGAGAAGGGGTCTTGCTTGCTCTTGCTTAGGTTGGCAATTAATTTTTAATTCCACCCACGAACACAAACTCTGCTTTGCAATTGCAGTTCACAGTTGCTCTCACACAAATCCTATTTCCCGAGGTTACGATCTCTCCTTGCACCATCTCTCCGCCGAACCTTAGGATTCAGCTGTCTAAACAGCGTTTCTCAATGGAAATTAAACACAGAGCCTTCCGCCTGCCAATCACACAACTTCTGCCTATCGCTGCGTGGTTTCCTCTCCCTGGCCGGTTAAGTCAATCTCCGCCTCCTTTAGTTTGAATAGGTCCCAGTGGCCCCGCCCTCTCATTTGTCGGGTAGGCCTGGACGATGTGGGCCGTCCTCCGACAGGCTCCTCCCACGACACGCCCCCTCCTGGGTCTCCGCCGCAGCCTGTGAGTGGCCAGCGGGGCGCGGCGGGGCGGGGCTCCCGGAAGCGGCCCCTCCCGCCCGCTTGCCGGCACTCGGGCGTCTGGGTTCTCAGCTAGAGAACACACGGCGTGACTTCCGCGCTCTTCCCGCCGGCCCGCAGCCCCCGCCCGGCGCCCGATGGTGAGCAGTGTGTTGTGCCGCTGCGTGGCCTCCCCGCCGCCGGACGCCGCCGCCGCCGCCGCCTCGTCGACAGCCTCGTCGCCGGCGTCCGTGGGGGACCCGTGCGGCGGCGCCATCTGCGGGGGCCCGGACCACCGGCTGCGCCTGTGGAGCCTCTTCCAGACTCTCGACGTCAACCGCGACGGCGGCCTGTGTGTCAACGACCTGGCCGTGGGGCTCCGGCGTCTGGGACTGCACCGCACCGAGGGCGAGCTCCGGGTAGGCAGCGCGCGCCAACCGCGCCAGCGGGGAGGGAGCCCCCAGGAGGTCTGGGTGACAAGTATGGGCTGCTGGTGACAGGTCTGGTCGTTCCAGCTTCTCGGACAGACCCTTGGAGCTTGGCAGGTCTAGGTGGACGTCCCCTTGTGCTGGGAGGGACCCCTACTGTTCTGAAAAGTAGTGCCCCCTCTTACAGAGAAACCTCACGTATGCCTGGTGGGAATGGGGCTCCTTCCTGACCTCCGTGTGCTTGGGCCAGTCTCTTCGTGGGCATCCTCTGGGCCTTCTGATGGGCAAAAAGTCCTTTCCTGCCCGGGTTTTCCCCAAAGTAGGTCAGGTCTCAGGAACTGGGACTATAGGTGCCTACCATAAGGCCCGGCTAGTTTATCACCTCCTGACCTCAAGGCCAAGCTTGATGCTCCCCTTACCCCATTGACCACCCCCCTGCCCTCTTCATCCATTGATCTCCAGCAGCGCCCTTCTTTTCCTTTTGTTTCTGTGCCACCATGAGCCCTGATCTGGTTCCTCTCAGAAGCATGTGGGAGTTGGAAAAAAACTGGTATAGGGGTTTCAGGCAGATCTGTGTGGATGTGGGTGGTGAGGACTGACAGTGCTGGTGATTTAGGCTCTTCCCCATTGCCTGGCTTATGCAGAAAATAGAATCACCTGCACCCTTGGCGTGTAGATGGAGATAAAGAATCTGGGGGGAAATTCTTTCTACAAGTTGAAGTATGAAACACCTAAGAAGGGAGATGTAACTCTTGTCCTGAAGTGGGCCCTTGGCCAAGGTGAGGGGAAAGGAGGCAGCAAAATAGCCATCTTTGGGCTTGCCAAAAAGAGAAATGCTATCCTTTCTGTATAAGTTCAGAGGAGTGGCTGTTCCTTTCATTTCTGTCTTTCATGGTATGTAGTTTGTTCTAACTTGGTAGCTGTAGCTGCCCTTTGGTCTTACTTGGTAGCTGTAGCTACCCTATTTCACTTGTTGTGACTTAGCCTGATTTATAACCTGGATTAGAACTGCCAAATACTTTACCTAGGAACCTATTTCTCGTCTAAGTTAGTTTGTTTGGTCCATTTTTACATACAATTAGAGAATTTCATAGCCAAGTATGAAAAAAATCTGGTAAATTCTGGTGAATTAAATCAATTTGTTGGGTGGGTGTATATAAGGTGTTTTTGGTTTTGTTTTTTTGAGACAGAGTCTCTGTGTCACCTGGGCTAGGGTGCCATGGCCTCAGCCTAGCTCACAGCAACCTCAAATTCCAAGGTTCAAGTGATCCTCCTGCCTCAGTCTCCCAAATAGCTGGGACTACAGGTGCCCACAACCATGCCAGCTGATGTTTTCTATTTTTAGCAAAGACAGAGTCTTGATTTTGCTCAGGCCGGTCCCGAACTTCTTAGCTCAAGGGATCTCCCACCTTGACCTCCCCAAGTTCTAGGATTATAGGCGTGAACCACCACACCTGGCCAATATAAGGTATTTTTAACTCAAGTTCAACATATCTTGGATCAACATCCAACGTATTTAACCTACCTTGTATCAACCTAGGAAGACCAAGGGTAATGAGATGCAACATGGAATCACTTGGTTAAGTCCAAAGTTGTATTGTTGTTTTTTTATGTCAGCTTTACATAAAATGGTGTTGTGAACTAAAGATTTTCCCATATGAATTTGATTCATAAGTCACTTGAAAAGATAGGGTGGCTACACCCAGAGGAACTATGCGTTAGGGCTTAGGGAGGTATGGACCCTGGTGAATCTTCCTGGTTTTATGAACCTATCCACTTGGCATATGCTGCCAGAGACATTGAGAACATCTGGCTGCTGGGGTATATAAAATGTCTACAATGCTTTGTGCCTCTACTGGGGTCACAATGTTCTCAACTTCGTGGCACATCTGATAGTGATCCTAATCCATTTTTTTGGCAGTGAATTTCTATGGGCAAATAAAGAGAAAGTGATCATTTTTCTTTCCAATGTTGAAAGAAAGCCTTATTTATTAGCTAAAGGGAGCTTAGCCCTTGGGGTCACTGTGACTCTAAAATCTTTGACTCTGTAACTGATCTCAGTTCTGTGATAGGAAACAATTCCTTTTAATTCTTTTGGCATGTGGGTTTAGTATGGACTCTTATTTTTACAACTTCTTTTTTTTGAGACAGAGTCTCAGTCTGTTGCCTTGGGTAGAGTGCCGTGGTGTCATAGCTCACAACAACCTCAAACTCTTGGGCTCAAGTGATCCTCTTGCCTCAGCCTCCTGAGTAACTGGGACTATAGGTGCCTACCGTAAGGCCTGGCTAGTTTTTCTATTTCAAGTAGAGACTGGGTCTTGGTAAACCTCAGAGCTCCTGAGCTCAGGCAGTCCACCTGCCTTGGCCTCCCAGAGTGCTAGGATTACAGGTGTGAGCCACCATGCCTGGCCTGGCCCCTATTTCTACAACTCTTTCAGCTTTTGAACAAATTATTATACAGCTTTGAGAGAGACAGGTAATGATTCATTTTATTAGTTTATTACCTATATATAAAGGAGCACAGGTAGTCCTATGGAGAATGTTTTAAGTATTAGAGAGAAAATCTGCCTTTTTGTAAATAACTGAGCGACAGGAAGACAGCCTGCCTCATGCACCCCCATGCCACTTCCTGTTGAATTCCGCATCAGTGTTTAGCTGTCTACAGAAAGTGCTGTGGTTTTGCAGAATTAGCAGGAGCCAAAAGAGAACTTGGGTGTCCTTTGATTCAAAACGGGTCATCTGCCATGGGAATAGGCATTGAAAAACACTTCAAACTTTGGAAACTGTTTCTTGCGGCCCATGTGAAACCGGCCCAGTCTGAGATACCGTCGTTTGCCAACTAAGCTAAGTGTGCTTGTCAGTGGGTAGTGGGCAATCCCAGGCCATGTAACTCCACAAAGCCTTTTGTTAGCTTTGCCTGGGTCAAGCCTGGGTCAAGCCTGGTTTTCTTTAAAAATAAACCAGCAAGTTTTGCTGGCTGCCTTTGTTTGCGAGGAGATTGGGACACTCAGAGAAAAATTACTTAAAATGGAAGTAGGCAAATAAACTATGGCAGCCAGCCAGGGAAATTTTCTTTGTAAAGAGCATATAGGCAAAAAGCATATCCTGGGACAAAAGAAGGGAAAGGTTTATTAAAGAAAAAAAGATGACGGTGGTAGTGACTTTAGGAGGTGAGACTCAATGGAGCTAATTATAACATTGACTATTTAAGGCACGTTCATGTGACTAAACACAATCTGTGGCTTAAAACAAATCTAAAACATAGGTTACAACTCAGGCAGCCAATTAGAGGAAGAAAGCAAGCAGTGTCACATGTACACAATTTTCTCTTTGGCTGAGACTTGTGGGTTCTCATAAGGGGCTGGTGTTTAATAACAGGTGAGGATTCTAGGCGATGCTGCAGTAAGCTGACTTAGAGACTGTCCAGCACACCATCTCGTTTGAGCCTCACAATGAGTTGTGAAGCAGGCAAGTCAGCAAAATGATATTAACTCCATTTTATAAGGCAAGGAGGACCAGCAGTTCAAAGACAATGAAACAAAAATCATTTCACTACTAGGGAATTGGACCAGAAAAGGAATTAGAATCATCTTCTGATTCCTGCTCCTCTCTTTACTCAGTTGTTTCTGAGGAACTTGAAGAGAATTCCAAACTTGGGCTTTTAGGAGAGCTTGCGAAAGAGGAGGAGAGTTCCTTTTAGAACCACATCTTTTGTTCCCTACGTTTAGGTTTCAAGATTATCCACAGTTTACCCTGCCCTATATCTCTTCCTGACCTAAGCAATCACAATAAGGCAATTCTTGTTGATTTGAAATAATTGAATGGAGGATCAGTAACGTCAAGTTAGTATTGCATTTTTTTAGAGACAGTCTCACTTTGTCACCCTCGGCAGAGTGCCGTGGCGTCACAGCTCATAGCAATATCCAGCTCTTGGCGCCTAGGTGATTCTCTTGCCTCAGCCTCCCCAGTAGGGACTACAGGCACCCACCACAATGCCCAGCTATTTTTTTGTTGCAGTTTGGCCAGGGCCAGGTTCAAACCCGCCACTCTTGGTATATGGGACTGGTGCCCTACTCACTGAGCCATAGGTGCCGCCCAAGTTAGTATTGCTTAATCAGATGGACTGTTGACCTCTATACCTTTTAAATGTTTAGACATTTATGTGGAAAATGTGTACCCTAATAGCCAGACTTAGGTAAGATAGTTTATAGAAGAGCCTTTTTCTTTCTTTTTTTTTGCAGTTTTTTTGGCTGGGACTGGATTTGAACCCACTACCTCCAGCATATGGGGCTGGTGCCCTACTCCTTTGAGCCACAGATGCCACCAGAAGAGCCTTTTTCATAGAAAAGGGATAGATGTTATTTGGTATGGTATACTGGCCCATTAGGGAAAAAAATGGTTTTTGCAGATTGGATTGATTTCATATATTCAACTAATTGTTTATATTAACTGGTTGCATTATACATGTATTATTGCAAAATTGGTTCCGGGCTAGGGTGGCGCCTGTGGCTCACTGAGTAGGGCACCAGCCCCATATACCGAGGGTGGCACGTTTGAACCCAGCAGCCTCGGCCAAACTGCAACAACAACAACAACAAAAATAGCCAGGTGTTATGATGGGCACCTGTGGTCCCAGCTACTTGGGAGGCTGGGGCAAGAGAATTGCCTATGCCCAAGAGCTGGAGGTTGCTGTGAGCTGTAACGCCACTGCTCTCTACCGAGGGTGACAAAAGGAGACTCTGTCTCTAAAGTAAATAAATAAATAAATAAATAAATAAATAAGACTCTGTCTCTAAGATAAATAAGTAAATAAATAAATAAAAAGAAAAAGAAAATTGGTTCCTGGCTTAAAGTCATGATGACCAAGTGAAGTAGATTTCTTTTTTTTTTGAGACAGAGCCTCAAGCTGTCACCCTGGATAGAGTGCCGTGGCATTGCAGCTCACAGCAACCTCCAATTCCTGGGCTCAAGCGAGTCTCCTGCCTCCGCCTCCCAAGTAGCTGGGACT